>JAUCMX010000014.1:17283359-17343299 GCA_033459395.1 Hemibagrus guttatus | reverse complement strand
GAATCGCTACGCTTCAGAAACTACACTAATTACTGTGCTGAGGTTTTAGATCTTATGAGCAGCGATGTAAAAATAGGTTGTGGAATTTAGGTTCCTCTGCAGGTTTGTGGAGAAACCAAAGAAGAGCCAGCTGAGGTCCTCTGGTTGGCCTAGGACCTGCTTAAGAGAGAAAATAGCTGAGTTGTTTAGAGAAGGTGGGGAGAAGTTTCACATCTTCTCACCTCGTCCACATGGGTTCTATTAGGTTTTCTTCTACTGTACAAGAGACATGTAGTAGACATATCTCTAAAGGAACATCTCCTGCATTGCACTCAGTATTCCTTTGCTTACTGAAGATGAATGAATGAATCAGATTGAAGTTCTCTGAGCTGAAGCGGTGGGAAACTGGATGTGTCTGAGTGTGTGGCCTTTTAAACCTAATTTAATCATTAAATACTGTAGTGTAGTCATGAAGCTTTATATGCTAGTATCATTCAACTGCATGAGCATCTGATTAAATCCTGCACACTGCAAGTTTCTCCTTCCTCTTGTCCCCTGGGGATCAATAAAGTCTATCCACCAATCCATCTATTCCTTCCATCCATCCATCCAAGTTTTACTATATGTACAAATCGTGTTAACAAAAGGAAATTGAATTTATAAAAAAAAAAAGGAAATAAATCTAAAAAACTAAGCCTAAATATAATCAAAACCAAATTAAAAAGCAAAACTAACTAACTAAATAACAAAAAAAAAAAAATCAGGATTAAATCTTAAAACTAAACCTAAAAAGCAAAACAATCAAAATCGAAATGAATAAATAAAAATTAAAAAAATGAAATGAATAAATAAATGAAAAAATAAACGTAAAACTAAATTTAAAGTGAAGCCGATAGGGTGCTTTTATTTAGTAAAACTGAAGACGAGGCTTCATTAAAAGCTAGCCGACAAGGCCGAAAAAAAAAAAGGTCCAAGCATATTTTCTACACGTCTTGCATGAATAGTGTGTTATTAGCCGTCCCTCCCCCTGCATCTTTACTGTTAATAAATAAAGCAAATCCTCTCTGTTTGTGGGGAAAAGGTTTATTAAGGTACAGGTGATATAACAGCTGAGTGTGTGATGAGATTCATTTTACACATTACACAAAAATACAAACGTGTTGTTTATTGAAGAGAAAAAAACTAAGTGCTGCTGCGGATTTCTGAAGCAAATCTCTGACTAGCTTTGTACAGCGAGCCCGTGGACGCGTACGTGAGCAGCAGAGCCGACGCCCTTTCACGGAGACGAGGTGGAATCCCGCCGAGGTGCCGATCCGCGTACGAGAGGACGAGACAACATTCGAGGACGTTGGGGAAGGCGTAGTTCTGGAAAAGGGAACGAAGGAATAAGAGATCAGAGCTCAGCACACAATCTACTGAACAGTCTAATTTGAAAAGGCCAAATGGTTACCATGGTAACATTGTAAAACTAAATGGTTTGATTTTCTAAAAGTCACAGCAAGACAGCAGAATTTTGACATGTGAGCTTAAGCAGACAGAGAGCGGCTAAATTCTAGAATATGATCGGAAAGGTTGTATTAAATACGAGAATTAAAGACGTTATCATTGCTGTAGTGACAGCTCCACGTAATCTAACAAAACTTCGAGAGAGAGAGAGTAAGAGAGAGAGTCAGCGCGAGGCAGGTGAGGGAACGACTGTCAGGTGAACGGACCGTGGACTTGATCATAGCATTAAATCTATACTAAAAATCTATAAACCGTTAAGAAGCATGATGAGGTGATTATTAATAAAGTAAAAATTGAAATCAGTGGCAGAACCATTTTGTGTTATTCCTTACTTAACACCACATTAATTGTTTCTAGCACGGACGCTTCAATCATTCATTGTCTACCGCTTATCTGATCTATTCTCGGGTCACGGGGAGCCTGTGCCTATCTCAGGCATCATTGGGCATCAAGGCAGGATACACCCTGGACGGAGTGCCAACCCATCACAGGACACACACTCTCATTCACTCACACAATCAATACGGACAATTTAGAGATGCCAATCAACCTACAATGCATGTCTTTGGACCGGGGGAGGAAACCCGGAGTGCCCGGAGGAAACCCCTGAGGCACGGGGAGAACATGCATACACACACACACATGGCGGAGGCGGGAATCGAACCCCCAACCCTGGAGGTGTGAGGCAAACGTGCTAACCACCAAGCCACCGTGCCAAATCCGCCACCGGTTCAATCACCAATCAAGTTCGTAAAAATAAAAAGGGACGTGATCTAAAGTAAACTGTAAAAAAATCTTTATTTAATTAGATATTCAAACAATTTGTGTTTAAATAAAAAGTAAAACTGCAAATGTGTGGTTTGTTGAATTTCTTCGCTACTCAATAACTTACTTTCACGTGGTCAGGAATTGCAGCGATTTTTTCCTGATGCTCAGTGACCTGAGCGACCAAAGCAGGAAATGACTCTGCAGAAGATCTGAGAGAAACACAGATGAAAAGACATTCCAGTTTCCGTCTCTAAACCGTATCAAGTTTAATAAGCGTCTTCACACTACGAACACCTTTACCTGGACTCCGGTTCTCTCAGTCCCTCAGCCATGTTCTGCTCCTCCAGCAGATCTCCAGACTCCACCTGAAGGTGTGTGTGTTTCTGGACCATTACAGCCACTCTGCTCTGGATGTCTTCTAAAGCTCTCTGTGTGGACTGAAGGGCAGCGTGGGGTTCTGAGAGAAGAACGTTCCAGAAGTCCTCACACAGAAATCCTTCATCGTCTCCGGGTTCACTCTGGTGACCGGCGTCTCCGTTCTCTACCGGCGTTTGGTGGCCGTTCAAGTGTTTGACACGATTGCATCTCCACCAGCTTTTATACATCAGCTGGTAACAGACCAGAGCCTCCAGACTTCGAGAAGCAGCCAAGCTTTTGTCATCACCCTCCAGCTTCTGTTTATAGATCGCTAGAGAATCCATACCTGCGTGGAAAAAAGCTTTAAAGCCACAAAAATACGCAATATTCTGGTGGAGGTGAATTCTGTGTGAGTCTCTTACCTCCAGGGAGGAAAAGCTGACACATCTCAGCTATTAGAGGAAAATTATTAGTCTTGAAGACTCGAGTCAAAGCTCTCAGAAACTCCTCGAGCAGCGAGCTCCAGTCACCCAGCAGCTCACTGAGAGCAGAAAGAGCAATGTCCAGGGCCACGTGAGCCAGCAGCTGCAGAGTGGACACACATCACACCCTTATATTCACGTGCACGTATCGATATATTACAGCTCCTGTAGTAACAGTGACTTTATTCTAACATACTCTAATTCTAATAACAAACAAATTCATGAGGAAAGAATATATATATATATATATATATATATATATATATATATATATATATATATATATATATATATATATATATATATATATATATACATATATATATACATATATATATATACATATATATATATATATATATATATACACATACATACACACACACTTAGGATTGTTTATTTGACATATGTGGAAGAAGTCTCCAATGTCAGTGCTTTGTCACGATCAGAATTTTTTTTATATACACATTTTCTGAATCTTTTCTATAAAGCTTTATTTTCATGTGATGGTATCTCGAAAATTCTAAAAAAAAAAAAAAAAAAAAAAAATTGAAGACAATTACAAAGTTTAAAAAGTGTCGGACCAAAATATTAAGAAAACAAAATATAAAATTATATCATTTATATTTATAATTACATATAAATTATACTATAAATTATCTCTAAAAAGTCTTAAAAAAATGTCTAAAACTAAGTTGTTAGTAATCCCTGTAATCCTTGTTAGGATGCTTTGATAAATTGCTTTTAGCAACAGCTCATTTAAAAGCTTTATTTTCATATTATGTAATCAAACAGAAAGAAAAAAAAGAAGTTTATGAGAGGTTTATAGCTGCTGTAAAAAAAAATACAAAATGTTATTTGTTAATGTGATGAAAATGACAAGAGTTTGCACTGTGGTGTGATTCAAGAGGAATCACAACACAGCAGGATGTGCTGTTCTCAGGAAATAATCAACATGTGTCCACTCTGAACCACATCACATCGCATTTTGTTGATTGTTTTCCTACAGCAGCATGGCCCCATGGAGTTTATTTATTTCATTGATTATTACGTCATTAAATAACACGGTAACAGAAATTCCTGTTACAGTAAACATTAAAATAAAACCTGACACAAAAAAACCCTAACACTCCCTGCTATAAATATGTTTAAACTAAAGGGTACACAAACTTTCGCACTCCAAACTACCTGTTTTCCAGGTGTGCTGGCAGTGATGGGCGGGCTCTCCACGGCTCCTAGCTGCTGATGGAGCTCTTTGAGCTTCTCCAGATCTGCAGCGTTGAGCCCGAACACGCTCCTCCACACGCTCTGTACAGCAGTGAAGAAGCGCTCGGAACTGGGATTAGACCAGACGTGACACGACTGTGAGGGCCATGTCACCACCCCGGCGTGGGACAGTCTCTGAGTCAGGAGCTCACATACACACAAGACAAGCCTGTGACCCTACACCAAGAAGAAGATCCGAGAATGTTCATGGGAACGTTCTGCACTACTACAAGTTTATTTCGCTGTATATATTTTTGACCTCATTCCATTTAAATCAAACTGACCAATAAGGAGTCTTGTATGCTGAGGATCTCCTGCGCTGCCAGCCAATCCTGTGAGTGCACGAGGTCTTTGGCACATCTCAGAGCGAGAGAGTGGCACAGGTCTCTCTCGCCGGACAGCTTTGCCAAGTTGGCAGCCGTCTTCAGTGACATCACGTCCCCTTTCTTAGCGATGACCTTGGCAGCATCGAAACTGCAGTCCGCGGCAAGGTAGCTGGAGGAACGCAAGCAGAATTCAGTAGTTTGGATTTCACTATTTCCATAAAAAAAAAAAAAATCATTAAATGCCAGTTTCAAATATTACGTCATGAACTTGGATAAGAATAGAACCATCAGGTCTCATTCATCCTGCAGGTGGACTAGGTATCCGTATAAGTGCAGGAAACGTTTCTGTCCAGTGCAAATTTGTTTTTTTTTATTATTATTATTAATTATTTTTTTTAAACAAGACACCGAAGAAAAGGTTCTTTTCTTCTGTAACTGTGTCCCTGCCTGAGCAGCTGAGCTTTTTAAAGGGAAGTTGTTTACCATATATGGTGACTTGAAGGTGTTACTTAATATGCAAATGAGATTTGATGAGATGGTCATCAAAAAGCCCAGTAATAAAATGTGTAGGTTTTATTTAAACTCTATTATATACAGCAATTCAGAACTTCTGAGATAAATGAGACTCTTCCTTAATCTCAGCTTACCACTTAGCAGCGGTGGTATAATGACCGTCCTTCTCCAGCACGGCGCTCCAGCTGGCGTACAGGTCCTTCAGCACAGGGTCGTCAGGCTGCAGTCTGGCTTTGGCTAGAGCGATGGCTTCCCTGTGGATCAACCACAAACATTACCTTTTACATCCTGTTTTAAACACGATAAAAAAAATAACACAGCAGGTTTGTGATAAAAAGCCGATGTCACCTGTAGAACTGGTGAGATTTGAGGAGGCTGATGGCTTCGTAGATTTTGTGAATGGTCACGAGGTGCGAGGCGGCTTTGAGGAACTGCTCCTGCATGCACAGCTGTTTCACATAAGCCTCCACCGTCTGGACCCACACCAGATAACCAGCTGGAACCAGCAGAAAAGAAACAATTAACTCCGACAGCAAGACGAGGCACGGTCCGAGCTGCGATGAAGATTTAGTCTGTGTATCGAACACACATCCTCATAAAAAAAAACAAGTGACTGTGCTTTGTTGGCTCCTTAATAACATTCAGTATGTCTGTGTTCCTTTGTGAAGGAGGAAGGAAGGTACAGTCAGCGAGACGGTTCAAAACCAAAACATTTACGCACTTACAGTAGCATCCGTCCGTTAAATAACACGTAGAGACGTTAAAGTTGCGGAAAACAAAAACATCCAGTTAACAAAAGAGATCAGCTAAGAACCGAGAGACTAGGACCAGTCGACTGGAAGGTTACGTTAACTCAAATAACTGCTTTTTATATAGCTGTGGTCAGCAGAAAAGCATCTCAACTCGCACAGACTTGAGGTGGATGAGCTACAAGAGCACCGATAAACTGGTGAAGAAGCCTACTATGGGAACAGACTTAACATCTGCTTAACATCTGCCTGATTAATGTGCAAGTTTTCCTATTAATTTAGCTCTGAGAAGTTTACAAACTGAGCAGCAAAAGTTCTGCATGAATGAAATTATGGGATTTGGAGTTTTTCTATGAAGGATGCAGCCGACGACAGTCCAGATGCAAAGGTTTGCTTCCGTCATATGTCTATTTTATGTGAAGCTTAACTGAAAAAATACATTTTTGTAGAGTGTATTTGTGCTGGACCACCACCTCCATCTCCACAGTGGTGGATACTGGATCGAATATTGAATTCTGTAACAAATGGCAAAGTTTGTAATTTGGATTTGGAAATTTCCTTTTAGAATTGGAAATGTTTATAGATAAAGAAACCTACAATTTACTTTAGATTTATTGTACTCAGAGTGAATTTTGTGTGAAGAGCATCATTTAAAAATATTCAGCTTAGCAGTTTTTAAAGAAAATATTTAATTAAAATAAAATTTTTTTCCTCGAGAGCTTTTAACACCAGACACTGTCGCAAAGCAGCGGTACAAAAGTTGAAAAATTCTGAATAATTTTAAATTTCAATTCATATTTATCCCTAACATGAGCTGGATATCGGTATGAAGGTTTCAGTACCGGTACCAGAACCGAATCTGTGACTGAAACTGTGAGTAGGAAACAATCCACAACAATAAAGCAAACGATTTAGAAAAGAAGACACGCAGGAAAGAAAGAAGGAGCCATTTACCCATGGGTGCTAAGCTGAGTAAGTGGTCAGTGAGCTGTCCTTTCTCTGTGGCCAGCTGCAGAGCTCCGGTCACATCTCCTTTCCACAGCCTGAGATACATCATCGAGTCGTAATGTCCGGCTTCCAGGTGACTATCCTCTACACAAACAGAACAAAAAAACATTTTTAACTGGAATTTTCATTTTAATTTACAATTGTTTCAGTTACATGTTCATGAACACCGCAGTGCTACGTAATTCTTGAATCTGATTGGTCGAGGTGATCGCCGCGGTGTCAGTCGACGACACGACAAGGCTTTACGGACCAATAAAGGAAAAAAAAACACTGTTTAACAATGAAAAACGTATAATTGTTAACGTAATGAGGTATTTTGTTACAAGATGTTTAACACTTTAATTATTTAAAGGAGTCTTCAGTGTCAGCAATTTTTTCCTCGATAATGTGACGAGCTGAAAAAAGAGACAGAGGCTGGTGATGGAAGGAGCATTTATAGCTACTATAATGCATGTTTAGTGGATGTTCTGAATTTATTTATGAACAGTCATTTATAAATACATTTTTATTCAACTCTGCTTAATGTTGCCAGATCCTACCATAATCACACAACTGTATCAGTGATTATTTTTCTCTAAAAGCACTCTTTTTTTCTTTACTCATAACCTTTAGGTGAGTTTCTTTTAGCTCCAGTAAACTGTTCACTACTACAGAACATGATCCTTGTATTTACACAGTTATTACACTAATGTCAAGGATTTGATAGATTTCTTACCCTCCTCCTGGAACATCCTGTATAGGGCTCGTCTGTCTGCGAATAAACCGAGCTGGATGTGTTCTCCGCTTCCCGGTACGCAGGTGTCTGTCTCACCTGGAGAAAGAGGCAACGTGAGGCAAAATATCTGTGGAGCCACAGAATCTGAAGGAAATTTCTTTTTCAGAGAAGCTAAATATAATTTGGATAATAAGACTAGCTGGAAGACATCAAATAAGACAACATTATGGTTGATACAGATATAAATGATAAAACGCTATTTCGGTGTCATCGTGATATCTTTTTTTTTTTATAATTTTTTTCGGACCCTGTGCGTGTTTGATGGCCGCCAGTGTAATGCAGTCCTGCTGAAGCTCCTCTTTGGATCGGTGGTCCATGGAGGTGCTAAGCGGCAGGATGGAGCGCGGCTTCCTCTTCTTCATGCACTGATCTAGAAAAAGAAGACAATTACAGATATGTAATTTACAGACAACTTTTCACAAAAAGATCAGAACCTAAGACTCTAAACTCCTGTTAAAGGATTGATGGCTTTAATTAACTGGGTAATTCAGTGTAATGTCACTTTAGGCTACTGAGTCACACTTGATATATACATTTTTAAAATATCAGAAAAAAAAAAAATCAATGTTTTTTTTTTCTTCTTTTTTTACAACACAAATCACCACAAATTGATGTATTTTCTGTAAGTAAATGTTGAGCTGTGACCTGATTTGTCTTTTTTCTTCTCATCCTTTTCTTCTTTCTTGGCAATGAGAAAAGATCTCTCGCCATTTACGTGTGCTTTCTCCGAGACCAAACCGGTTTCCTGAGATGAACCTGAACTCAAAAGAAAAAGGTATTGAGACACTTAAATTCTACAAAAAAAAAAAAAAAAGAAACAAAACAAAACAGCCTGAGATGATGATGATGATGAGGGAGACAAACGCAACGTTACCGGTAACAGTGGAGATGACGCGTTCTCTCTCCTCATCTTCTGCTTCATCTTCTGTCTGTCCTTCATCCATCCCACTTCCGGTCCCTCCTCTGGCTTCTTCTCCCATCGGGGATTCGTTCTCTTCCGTCTTCACCCCGCGTTTTTCCGTAACCTTTTTCTTCTTCTTGCCTTTCTTGATTGGTGCTTTCTTCTTCTCCATTTCCACACGTCTTCTACCTGTTTGAAGAAACGTCTCTTCATTGCTACATCACAGTCTGGTCAATTAGCTGCTACACACTAGCAAAAACTAAAATGTTTCTTTCCAATTCCTTAGCTTCATGTTTCTACGCACTCTTGGGAGGTTTAACGTGCTCTTGTTTGGACACGGCCCACTCCTGCACTGTGAAGTCATCAGCGCCGGTCCAGATCAGGTCCGGGTTCACAGGTGACCACTGAACACACAGCACACGCCCACTGTGACCTCTGTAGTTACACACCGGCTCCTGCTTCAGCACGTCCCACACCTGCAGAACAGCACATCAACACACACACACACACACACACACACACACACACACACACACAGCAGAAAAGAGCAGAATTTATTTACAAGTAAAAAAAAACAAAAACAAACATGAGTTAGGTTGATAATTATTTAAATGGGAATTTAGTATTTAAGAGATTGTGTCATACCTCATTTGTATGAGGTAGAGATACCATATGAATATAAGAGAGGTAAGTTGATATTTAAAATGTAAACTTTATACTTAAGCCTCACCACATCACTGATTCAGCTTCAGCGCTGGTTAAAGTAGCAAATGACCAGCGGAGTGAAACTGGTTGCTGACCAGACTCGCTTTGTGTTGTAACTTACACTTTATCAGTAAATACTGCATAAACAAAACAAACCAGAACTCCAGACTTGCCTGAGCTGTGCCGTCATAGGAGACGGTGACCAGGTGAGCGTCGTGGTGAGGACTCCACACCAAGCCGGTGACTTTGTTGGTGTGACCAGATAAAGTGCAGAAAGCTTCGGTCAGCATCACTGGGCTCTCTGATGGGTTCTCTTTATGAAAATAACCAGATGTTCACATAAAAGAACAAACAAACAAAATCAGATGATTCCAAAAAAGACTAAATAAATAATAATATAAAATAAACAAACAAACAAATAATAGAATATATTAATTGATTTAAATGGATTGAAGATGCATTTAAATCAAGAAATAATAAAAAATAATTTTTTTTCACTTCAGTTTTTCTTTATTTGACTGTTTTTCCAAGTTACTTTTTTGAATCATTTGAAATTCATTGTTCAAATTTTACACACTGTACATTTATCAGATTTCTATATTTTATTCTACTTTTTTTCTTTCTGTCACTGATGTTATCTTTATCTATAAATCTTTTAATTTATTATTTCAAATTCATAGTAGTATTAAAGTAGTAGTATAGTCGTAAAATTCATGTAGTCACAGCCATATGCCGCTCACCGATGGCGCTGTGCAGGTCGTGGACGTAGATGAGGGCGTTGCTGGAGCCGGAGGCGAGCAGGCAGTGCAGCTCAGGCTGGGTGGAGTGCTGATGGTGCCAGCGCAGTGTGTTGATGATTTTATGGTGCTGCTGGACGGTGCACAGGAGCTTCAGACTCGGAGCTTTGTACACGTCTATAGAACTGAGAATGAATACCACAGCGAGGATTAAATCAGTGTGTAGATTTAAAAAGTGTGAAATATTTTCCTAAAAATTCTAAAATTTCTCGTAATAAAATTCAAATACTTTCATCTTTATATATTATTTACTTTACAAATTGCTTGTTATTGTTACAATGTGACTCACAGAACAGACAGATCCTTAAGCCCCCTGCTGTATATTCAGTGAATTGCAACTTCAATTAAATCGTTAACAAGCTTTTGTTTCAAATCAAGCTCATTAACAGCAAGGGAAAGATGTGGGATGGAGGTGGAGCTAACTTGAAAGCCAGAAAAACCTACGCCATGTAAGAAACTTACTCTGAGCAGACAAACATCCAGTTTGTCTAGCCAAAACAATAGCCAATAGTTTTGACTATTGAGGAAAACTTTTTTCAGTTCAATTCAATTTATTTGTATAGCGCTTTTAACAATGGACATTGTCTCAAAGCAGCTTTACAGAAGAATAGAAACATAGAAAAAAAAATGATAGTTTCAAGTTAAGTTCCTATTTATCCCTAATATTTATCTCTAATGAGCAAGCCTGAGGTAACAGTGGTGACGAAAAACTCTATGAGATGATATGAGGAAGAAACATCGAGAGGAACCAGACTCAGAAGGGAACCTCATCCTCATTTGTGTGACACAGGACAGTAAATAATGTAAACGTAAATAATGTCCTTTATGTGACATATACAGTAGTTATGATTAACTTTAACGAGCTTCACGGTGGTGTGATGTTAAGTTACATTCTCCTTCTTCTTCTCCTACTGAACACATCTCCTGTGTCACTAGTCGCTACATAGACAACTCACGACTCAGGAACATCCAGGTTTGTGGAGACACAGATGAAAATAAAAGACACTAACCTGGCTGAAAGGAATAATATCTCAACAAGAGGGTTTTCTGAGAAACCAAAAGCCCGGTACCTGGGGTTTCACTTAGCTGATTGGCCAGCAAGCAGATTTAACATCCACTTCTAACATCAGAAAACACATCTTTCTAATCTCCTGTAAAATCATGGCATGAAAACCACTCACCCGTCTTCATTTCCGACAGCCAAAACTTTCCCGTCCGGCTTCCAGCTCAGGTCTGTGTGAGGAGACAGTTTGTGCTGTGGACAACAGAGCGAAGGCTTTATCAGTGGAAAAATCCAAACACTGAAAGAAGAACACTAAACCGAACCATTCAGGAGCTGCTAGATTGATGCAATTATATATGGGTAGGGAAAAAACACCTCAGACTTGCTTCTCTGAGCGTCTTACTTTAATGTCGTTGGAGTCGCGGATGAGTTTATCGATGTTGCTGGCTTCGTCCACCAGTTTCCACGGATTGTGCTGAAAGATGACGCCTTCACCTGCACAACTGTACAGCGTGTAGTCAGGTTTATCTCCTGCACCTGAGAACCAACACGTGAGGTTTAACGCATCCATTCAGCTCTTAATAATAATATTAAAACTGTGAAAACTAGAACTGAACCGTTCTAAAAACACAACTGTTGAATATTTCATTAAGATTAATGATGCTAGAAACAAGTGAGGTTTCGATTTCTACTCCTCTTCATAGCCAAGGTTCAAAACCGATACGAGGTTCTGCATGTTTTCTCGACATCAGCATTTGTTGAACGACGCGAACAAACAGGCTACGCTTATGACAAGCGATCAATTATCGTTACAGCTCTATACATCAAAACACATCGAACTTGTCAAGGAGATGGAAATGTCAGCGTATCTGAACCGCATTAATACCGTTAATAACTTGTGTTTGTGAACTCTGATTCAAATTAAATCAACTGATTCATTTTCACTTGAACAAACCTGTTAGAACGAATCTCTGACTAATTAAAAGCATCAATACATCAGAAAGAGAGATTCGGGGAATAAAAATATTCCCTGAATAAACAATGACACGGCGAGACGTTCATCCAAACGTGCATTTTTTGGGAAAAGTTAAGAAGTTGAACAGAAATGCATCTTCTGTATTGCTGCACTCATACCCACTTACATGAACTTGCGCCAACTTGCACTCGCGCTCACAAGCACTAAGCACTAACATAAGCTCACACACACTTGGACTCAGACCCACCCTTGCGCACACTCTCGCGTGCACACATACACTCTTGCACTTTGATTCAGAACTATACATTTTGGTTTCTGGCTAGATAAACAGTCCCATAAGGAACCCAAGTGAGTGAAGAAATGCTGAAGAACTGCCACATTTACACCAGGTAGACGGACAGAAAACAAATCGTACATAAAACCCATCACCAGTGCCACTGTCGCATCATCGCCGTCTCTTTCTCCTGCTCTCTCCCTCCATCTCAAAACAAAAGTAATTATCTCCTCCATCCTAGGCCCCATGATAGATAAAGCGATAAGCGCTCCATGGCTGCTGCCGGGCTACAAATGAAGTTTCTGCTCCTCGATTTTCCAGCAAAACGCCCGTAAGGGAATCGGGTCGTACATAATCTCTCTCAATTACACCGTGCACATGAACGACGCTCCGGGCCACGCTGCTTGGTGACAGATGAGTCTCGGCGCTGCTGCTGTTTCAATATTTGCCAGCTGGAAAACTGGGCGCTTTATGGCTGAACTCATTGGAATGATAAAAGGAGACTCACCAAATGACAGAGGGGGGACTGGAGGACCCCAGTCCAGAGAGTAGACCGTTCTACGGTGGTAGGTACTGGAGATCTGTGGAGGCCTTCACACACACACACACACAACCATCATATGATTCTTCTAGAAAACATGCTCATATCCTAGACGTGTTGAAGACTTTAGGACATGTGTGTTCCTTCTTACTTGTTGGAATAAACCTCATAGAGCCCTACTTTTCCATCATCTGTTCCGAATGCTAAAGAGCCCTCCTTCACTGGATGCCATGCCAGCTGCCAAAAAGAATAGAAAAAATAAAGTCTGATCATCAAAATTCACAGCAGTGTTATCCAAGTGAAAGAAAACATCGCACTTTTCTGCAGCAGTGTCTGAAGTTCATCCAAATGCCAGAGTCAAACAGTCTGATTTATTATTTGAAGATGGATTTTATGTTTTTACGTCCAGGTGAAGCACTGACAGATCGGATCAGACACGAATTGTCAGGTGTTACACAAACTTACAGAGATGTGATCTCTTTGAACACTAATACGTTATAAACTGTATTTTTGTTGTTCTTCCTTAAAAACTAATTCTTCACGTCATGTTTTCTGAACCTCCACCTTCTGGGACTTACAGCTGTGACCTTGGACTTGATCCCCTGCCAGAAGGTCCTGGTTTCGTATGGGTTCTGGATGGACAGAGTGTTCCACACGCGGATCATGTTATCGCCGACTCCCAGAGCCAAGCAGCCCGTCGCCACTGGGGAGAAGCTAAGAGAGTAAATAAAGCCTCCCATAGTGGGTAAAGTCCAGCAGCACTCCAGAGTGTCCAGATCCCAACACTTAATCTGGGGAGGGGAGAGAGAGAGAGAGAGAGAGAGAGAGAGAGAGAGAGAAGAGAGAAGAGAGAGAGAGAGAGAGAGAGAGAGAGAGAGAGAGAGAGAGAGAGAGAGAGATTCACCTTTCATTCACCTTTAACACTCCTTTCCCATTGCTCTTGTTGTTTATTTTTAATGCTTAATTTTTTTTATTGTAATTTCATAGTATTTTTTTATTGGAAGTGTTAGAGAGGGAGGGGGAGTGAGAGACAGAGGAGAGGAGAAGAAAAAGATAGGAAGATAGGAGAGTGAGGATGAAGCAGACTAGGGGGGACAGAGAGAGGGGGGTGGAGAGATGGAGAGGAGGAGAAAGAGATAGTGAGTGAGGGTGAAAGAAGAAGGGGAGAGGAGAAGAGAAAAAAGATAGAGGGAGGAGAAGAGAGGAGAGGAAAAGATAGAGAGAGGAGAAGAGAAGAGGAGAGGAGAGGAAAAAGAGAGAGAAGGAGAAGAGTGGGGAGCAGAGAGATGGAGAGGAGGAGAAAAAGATGGGGTGGTGGGGGTTAGAGAGATGGAAAGGAGGAGGAAAAAAAGAGAGAGAGTGAGGGAGAAGGGGGGAGAGAGAGTGAGAGTGATGGATCTTCCATCGTAACTCATTAAAGCAGCAGTTTTCAGTCATTGAGGGGAATTTCTGAAAGTCTGTAATTAAATCTAATCAATAAACCTTATCTACCTGATGTATCTTCCACACACAGACACACACACCACCCCATCCCTGTTCTGGAAAAATAACTGGGTTTTGAACTCATATCAATTTCCTCCATTCTAATGAAGTGAAGTTGTAATAAAACCCATTATAAAGCCATTTCTCCTTCAGCATTATTGTACATCAGAGGATAGTCCAGACTAATGGACCGTAACGTAATGGATAGCGAACAGTGGCTCTCACGTCTCTGTCCATGGAAGTGCTGATGAGAAGGTCTCGCTCCCGCTCACACACGGAGCTCATGTTGAAGACGATGCGACTGTGGTTCTGACCATCTGACGAGCTGCCCAGTAGAGTCCACTTCTGTTTGCCTGATTTGGTGAGGTCCCAAACCACCAGCTCTCCACTAAACACACACACACACACACACACAAAAAACCCCATCACCCTTAACACATCCCCATTCTTCTGGATCTTTGAGGATTCAAAGCAAAATGGCAGAGATCACAACAAACATCAGACTTAACGTCCATTCATACTAGTACTTCAGTCTATAACACTTCATTTATAAGCCTATATATTTGTCCAGTTTCTGGGGTAAAAGTCAGTCTGTGAATGTAATTGCGCCTCTGTAGAAAACTAATATATAAAATAACAAGAGATCATCCAGATATCTTTAAACAAGCAAAAAATACAGATATTTTTGGAAGACGTAGGACTTTTCAGATATATTTGTTAGAGAATTCAAATCTTTTGGATTGTTTATATTTAAAATTAATTTAAAATGAAGGCACTAAATATATAATAAACCTTCACAAACCGACAAAAAATGAAAGTAGTTTTTGAGTTTGAATGATGAATATGTTATATAGGGGGGCACGGTGGCTTAGTGGTTAGCACGTTTGCCTCACACCTCCAGGGTTGGGGGTTCGATTCCCGCCTCCGCCATGTGTGTGTGGCGTTTGCATGTTCTCCCCGTGCCTCGGGGGTTTCCTCTGGGTACTCCGGTTTCCTACCCCAGTCCAAAGACATGCATGGTAGGTTGATTGGCATCTCTAAATTATCCGTAGAGAGTGAAGGAGAGTGTGTGTGTGCCCTGCGATGGGTTGGCACTCCGTCCAGGGTGTATCCTGCCTTGATGCCCTATGACGCCTGAGATGGGCACAGGCTCCCCGTGACCCGAGTGTAGTTCGGATAAGCGGCAGACAATGAATGATGAATATGTTATATAATTATTTTTATAATTCTGCATTCAAGTAAAGGTTGTAACTTGTAATTGTTTTGTAAAAAAACAACAACAAACAACTAAAGTAATTAACAAACTCCTAATTGAGAACTCAGGATGGTCTCCTCAACCCAGAGTTCAGCAAGTGATGTCAAATCAAACGTCCGTCCGCTTATGGCCTCAGCAGTGTGTATAAATATAGAAAAAACTAAATAAAAACTCAACTTTCCTTTAAACAACCTTCAACTTTAAACCATGATCTACATCTACAACTATTTGCTTTACAAGATGGAGAAGTCCTGACCCGAAGCAGCTGGATATGACCTGCGTAGGTCTTCCTTTAGGCCAGTGCACCGTGAGCCAGAGCCTCTCCTTCACCCCAGGGTCCACTCCTGCACCTCGCCTCTTCAGAAACGGCAGCTTCAGGGTCATAACACCTGCAAAGAGAAACGCAAAATATTATTTCATTTTAGGATTAAAATGTACAACATGCTTTAAACAGACCCACATAATTTTTTTTCTTTTATTAAAAGTCACAATTTATAGGATTTGCTCGAAAATCACCAGCAAAACTGTACAAATCATATAAATAATAATACTGTTTGAAAAAGAAAACTAATCATAAAACTCCTATCTCTTAAACTTGTTACTAGTAATAAATAAATTCATAATCAATTCATTTTAATTTTTTATATTTTAAAATAAACCTTTCATTTGTAAAAAAAGAAATATATATTAGCTATTTAATTCACACTGAAAAAGTAGTAATATTAATAAATAAGTAATAAAAAAATAATAATAGATAAATTCAAAATAAATAATTAAATATATACATTTAATTTACAAAAAATACATCAGCTGTTTATTTCTCACTTAAAATAACAGTAAAAAAAATACATTTGTAATAAAAAAAATAGTAAAAAAATATCAAACAAAACAGTAATAAATTCATACACATTTGTAATTACCTTTGTATCTTTAAAAATATACATAGAAGTAAAAGGTAATAAATAAATAAATTAGCAATAAGCAAAAAAATAAAATAAATAAAACTAATAAATTCATAAAACTTTTTGAAGATTTAAGTTTTAAAAATATTAGCTATTAATTTCAGTGAAAAAAGTGAAAAAAGTAACAAATATATTCATTCATTCATTGTCTACCACTTATCCGATCTACTCTCAGATCATGGGGAGCCTGTGCCTATCTCAGGCGTCATTGGGCATCAAGGCAGGATACACCCTGGACGGAGTGCCAACCCATCGCAGGGCACACACACACTCTCATTCACTCACGCAATCACACACTACGGAGAATTTAGAGATGCCAATCAACCTACAATGCATGTCTTTGGACCGGGGAAGGAAACCGGAGTACCTAGAGGAAACCCCCGAGGCACGGAGAAACACATGCAAACTCCACACACACATGGCGGAGGCGGGAATCGAACCCCCAACCCTGGAGGTGTGAGGCAAACGTGCTAACCACCAAGCCACCGTGCCCCCCAACAAATATATTTTCCAAATTAATTTATTGTTGATTCATAAATTAATTTTTGATTTTTATATTAAAAACAAACAATTCATTTACAAAAAATACATATTTGCTTCACAGTGAAAAAGAAATATAATAATAATAATAATAATAATGATGATGATATAAGTAATATAATGGTAGTAATAAAAATTTATAATAAAGAAATCAAATCATATCTAATAATAATAAAACTAACATTTTGAAGATAATGTACACATTTTTAACACCACATCACTTCAGCTTACGATTATTTAAAAATATATAAGGGTGTGTTTATGAAATGTGTGAAAATGCTGATTTTTTTCCTCTGAAACATCTGCATGTGTAAAAGAAAACTCTCTCACCTTTGCCTCTTGCCGTGCTCCAAATTCTAATGGTCTGATCTCGACTACCTGAAGCCAGGTATCCACCCTGCTCAACTTCTGCTGGCCCGCTGGACACGTCTGCAGAGAAGAACAACAATTATAGCTGAAAGAAACAGGAAAAACTTCAAGCCGTCCATTTATCAAAGCTTTGTGAAGGTCTGATACCAGCGCTGTCCTCCGGTCGAGCATACAGTGTGTCCTCTTGGGGCTCAGGACACCAGGAGAGAGCGTGGATCTCCTCTTCGTGACCTCGCAGGCGATGGATCACCTCTCCTTTCTTGCTGATGTCGATCAGTGCGATCATTCCATCCTTGTACCTGAGAGAGAAGAGAGATGAGAGTCAAAAGCTCATGATTTAGACTCAAAACACACGACTCTAGATGAAGTCTTACCCAATGGCGACGTATTTCTCAGCGTGTGGAGAGCAGGAGAGACAGAAGATGGTTCTTGGTTCAGGGAAGAAGCTGCGAGTGTCTCCTCTGCCGAGCCAATGACACACCACAATCCCTTTCTCATCTCCAGACACCAGTAACGTTTTCTGCACTGGAGACCAATGAATAGCCGAGATGGTGTTCTACACAATACACACACACACACACACTTACTTCCACTATCACCATGATCTATAAGTGATAAGTTGCCTAGTGTATAAAATTACACCCTACTTCCAACTCCAAACGACAGCGTAGTGCATTATGGGTATTCTAAAAACACCAAGTCCAAAATCCACAACTTTTAAACTCTCTAAATCATTTACACCTTCACTCTAAATGGCTTTAATGGTCATTTGTTTGTGATTAGTTTTCGTTTTCTAGATACAGCAGTGTATCGTCCTTCCCAAATCCCAAAACTATTTTTTACAAGTACTGGACAAATATGTCCCAGAAAGCATCTGAGGGGATGTAAACTGGACAAATTGTCTCCCAGAAATGACAAACTATCTACAAAACACACGTTTTATACTCATTCTTTGCTACTTATACTGTCTAATATGTGTCATTATCTCTCATCTCTAAAAGACATCATTTTAACGTAAGACAAAGCTTTATGTTCTGTACCAGGCCTACCTGGTGGACATTATGTTCCTCTAAAACCAACTTCTGCTCAATGTCCCAGATTTTTACTGTCTTATCATCTGAACTGCTGGCGCAAATGTGTTCTTGAGAATCATGTCTGCAAAATGAGAAGCCAGAAACTCTTTCGGTGTGGCCCCTGAGTTCACCTGTGGGTGAAGAAATGATAACAATCATGACAATCACACTACAAGCTTGTAACTAGACATGAACTTGAGCCAGAGAAGCTTCATACCGAGGACTTCTGCTGAGGATGCGCTCACTTTCAGCAGGTAAACTGTGTTTTTAGCTCCGAAGCCCAGCACGCCGTGGCTGTTCACATCGCTACAGCGAGAGCAGTACCAGTTCGGCGAAGCAGGAAGAAGCCTTTCGTGCATCACGACTGTTTTTTAAAGCTAAAACGATTTTCAAAAAATTCCAAGTTCAATACCAAGCTCTTCCAGCTACCAGGCAGCCTCTACACCTTTCATTCACCCATGCTGCTTCCTTGTTTGCCCACCCGTCTTCTGTATAACCCGCCTCCTAACATAGGATTGGCTAAAACTTCCCATTCGCGATAGTTCCGTAAACTGTATTCAATCAGTTTGGAAGGATGCAACACTGTCCAATTAAAATGAGGCACAGGAATGCGGGTGGGAACAAAACCGTACGCTTTGCGTCTCGGTTAACGTCAACGTCGTCTATCGATCAGAGATGTCGCAAAAATACTATACAGCTAACAGTAAAATATTTATAACATATGATAAATCTTTCATATTCACGGGTATGGAAGAGCAAACAAAGTACACTCATAGAAAACCAAACTTGTTAACATATTTAAATGTAACACTGTTAAATATTATTATTTGTCAAAATATGTTTCACACAAGGAAAGCTTTGCGACACTGCCGGAAAAAGTGCTATTTTTGTTTCAAACATGGCGGCCTCCGCTGTGATAGCGAGTGGTAAAAAAAAAAATTAACTACCATTCTGTGTTTATTTATTAACGTTTTGAGTCAGAAGATTTTACGATTAAAATGTTTTTCTTTCCATAGGTACTACACTATTCAGTCGTTTGTTTGGACAAATTAATTCAAGGTAGAGTGTAACTAATCCAGCTAAGTTGTTCATCAAGGACAAAGATGTAACTGTTTTTTAATATCAGTAGACAGCTAAAGTCTCTAGATTATATATAATTTTAAATATAGATATCTTGTTTGCTTAAGATGTTAGTATTTCGCTTTAAATATTAATCCATATTTGAATCCATAAAGGATTCATGTCATTCGAAGTTAATTTAATCGTATATGTTTGCATTGTCGTTCAAAATTAATAATATTATTAATTGCTGTTCACTGGAAAAATATGTAAGAAGATCTGGTATTTATGGTGCAGAAAAAAATCATTAAGGAAGAGAAGATATGAGAAGATGTGTAGAACATGAGGGAACGGTCTTCTCTCTATGATGACTGACTGTTCTTCTGCTCCAGGTTTCTCACGCCGTTCTCCCAGACGTCCTGTCTTCACACCAGCGCAGCACTAAACACCAAGAACTGGGAGAGGAAAAATCGCATCGTATATCCACCCCAGGAGAAGGATGAGACCCGCAGACCGGCGGTCAGTCACCCCTTTCTTGCTGGGCTTTCAGTATTCACTGTAAAGTGATTTATTTTTGTCTTATCATTGCTCTTGAATGATATTTTTTTAGGAGATCCATCACTGCAGGCGTCAAATTAAGTACAGCAAAGACAAGATGTGGTACCTGGCGAAGTTGGTAAGAGACACTGAATGACAATGATCACTGCAGGACATGTGAAATTCACCTTTTTCATTTCTTATATACATTTTAACACAACGTTCATTCATGTATGTGACGTTATCTGAAGGCTTATTGATGAGTTGAAACAGAAGTTTGTGCATTTAGCTGTTAAAGGAGCAGTTTGTTCATATTTATTTGTATCTCTGACAGATTTGAGAAGTCCTTTTGTTTTTAGTTTTAATTTCTTGTGAACTGTACGAACTACACATCATCCTGCCACACCTCCAACTGGGACATCTGTTCCATGGGATATGAATGAAAGTCTTTGTAAGGAATTTATGTATACAGCATGTATTTCCTTTAAAGTTTAGAAGTCCTCAGTAAGCTTTACTCCAGAAAGGTGGTGTCATCTTCACTTGTAGCTCCACCATCACGTTGTCATTCATCAGCTAATGATGAGTTTCCTTTACTGTGACAGATCAGAGGCATGAGCATCGACCAGGCGCTGGCTCAGGTTGAGTTTAATGACAAGAAAGGAGCCAAAATCATAAAAGAGGTAAGTGTAGAATCAGTACCTATATCTTCATACCACTGATCACCAGCTGGATGTCATGTTTAAATTGCTGGGACTGGAGTAATGTAAGATTTTGCTCATCAGGTCCTTCTGGAAGCTCAGGAAATGGCAGTGAGGAACCACAACGTCGAATATAAATCCAATTTGTATGTGGGTAAGTGTTTGCATGCTGAATAATCAACCACATGTAGAAGAAGGAGATTCATATTTCAGATTGATGACAAGTAGGCTTGTGTGATATAACGATTTTATTTATCTACACAATATCTCACTGTGTCCTGTGTTGAGCTGCTAACCTTTAACGTTGACACATTTCGTACAGTACGATAGTCACTCAGAAACACGCCACATCCGTTTTCTCCTCGATTAAACAGGAGATGCAAATATCGACAAATAAATCTGGAAAGATTTGCACAGGCGTTTTGATCTCTCTGATATGAGCCTGGAAGCCACGCCCACTTTCTCACTGAACACTTTCTGTTATGGAAAACATCTGGAATTCATTAATGTGAAATGAAATCTATCACTATGTTTTTGACTTAGAATATAGTTAACAATTGTTAAATATATTTTCGTACATCCCTGAAATAAAATGCATCAGACAACCGATTCATAAAAGCATTATATCAGAAAATCACTGTAATGGTTGTTTTTTTTTTTTTGTTTTTAAACGTCATTGTTTTTCTTGATTGTCTCTGCCTTGTAAGCAGCTTCTGACTACACAGATGATATTATACCTTTCCCTATTAACCTGAAATGCTGGAAATGATTCTTTACTATTCTTCTTTTCAATTCTACTACCGAAAATATATCACACGAGCCTTTTTCTGATCACATTGATACTCCAGGTGTTTAAATAAATTTAGATGATCGCTTAGATAAGCTCACAGAACCACGTCAGTGCTAACGATCATCTCCGGTTCGCCACAGCCGAGTCCTTCACAGGTAAAGGCCAGTACCTCAAACGCATCCGCTACCACGGCAGAGGCATGTTCGGCATCATGGATAAAGTCTACTGCCATTACTTTGTGAAGCTGGTGGAAGGCTCACCTCCTGCGGTGGAGCAGACTACGCCGTTCGATCAGGCCAAGGAGTACGTAGAAGAGCTGAAGAACCGGACCGTCATCTACTCTCTCTAACTGAGAAACCTTCTCTTTCTGTAAATAGTACCAGAATTAAATCATGAAAAAAACTAAGACTTTTGGTCGTTGTTTGTGTGTATGTGTGTGTGAGACAGACCTGAACTATGTTGTGCTGCTATGCATGACATTTTAGTCCATGACATTCTTCATTAGCTGGATGATGACAGTGGCCTATAACTTTTTCCTCACCGCCTTTTTTTTTCTTCTCTTCTCTTTTCTTTTTTTTTTTTTTATTGCCATGTGCCCTTTAGCTTCAACATCACTCTTAACTCAACTCCTTCCTCTTTTAAATCTGGACAGCCGAATCCTATATTTTAAAAAAATAAATAAAAAATCGGATGCATTAGATGATGCACTAAAAGACTGGCTTTTCTGGAAAAGGTGGATTGCTAAAGCTGAGTTAACTGGGATAACAACCTTATTATTTCATCAGATAATGGTAGATAATGACCAGAACATTCCAAATAATCATTTTCCCCGTGATGTTAATGTGTAAATCCGGGGGAAAAGAGTAAAGGGGGAAAAGGCAGAGTACAAATAATGTAATATGGAGTTTTATTTTTATATTTTGGATGCAAACAAATTCACAACAAACAAACTAGCATTTGAATTTTATTCATTATTGAATATTAATTCAATAGTTAACTAAATAAATATTAAATTAAATAAATATTAAATATTAAATAAATAGTTATTTCTGAATTTTATTACAGATGATTATTATTATTGTTATCATTCTTATTAATATTAGATACGATTCAATTTCCTAGATGGGCATGCTTTGTTCAGGATCTAATAGTGCTAATTTATTTTTTATTTAATTAATCACCTTGCCTGCCTGTTAATTTAATTACACATTAAAAACAATATATAAAATGATAAAATTAAAGTGCAAAAAATGTGAATTACGTTCCACACACCGGTCATCAGTCCTTTTTTCAATTATAGCTGATTTTATGATCGTTGCTTAATTTTAATGGAATTTAAAAGTTTCACACTTCAAATGTGTTCATCTTAAAGGCTGCATTCGAGTCGATTTCATTTTCTAGCGAACCAAATCACTCCTCTGTATCCCTGCAGCCTTAAACGAGCCCTCAGAGTCACTTCACCAAGTTTCATTATTCCCCTCATTAAATTAGGATGAGTCTAGAGCTCAAACTCGGTCTGCTTCGTCTAACGGTGCGTGATGAAAGAACGTTTTTCTTCCTTTCTATCTTTTTTCATTTGTTGTTTAAGATTAGGCTGAAATTCAAATTAAAATCGTGATGTTTATCAAACTGAAGAGGTGAAAGTGATTTCACAGAAAACTCGTTTTTTAAATGATCACAAAACATTGCCTTGTTTTTGCCCTAAAATCCCTCACATCTCGGTATCCTCGCTTTTTTTTTTTTTTTTTTAACGAGAAAGTGTAAAAGTGATAGCGTGTGAAAAGGAATGCAGCCTTTAAACCGTGGCTTTGTGAAGAGTTTTGAATTCCCCGTCAGTTCATCTGGGGTGAGGAGCTCTTTATCTCTGTGTCTGTAGTGTTCTCAAATAAAATGCCATCACCTGGCCCCAATTTAAGGATACAAGTGCCCCCAATTTCAGCTTCGAACCTGTGCTGCCCCTGTAATGGTGGAAATCGTATAACTGTGACAACAAGAGCAACTTGTCTCTCTCTTTGCACGACTCCAAACCTCTGCTTAATCCAAGTGTACTTGACTTGAGCAGCTGCAGACGTGTTGCTATGTATTTTAAAAAAAAACGACTAGAATCTCCAGAAGGATCTCCATTAACCCTTTTTACTACAACACCAGTGTCCGACTTCATTCATTCATTCATTGTCTACCGCTTATCCGATCTACACTCGGGTCACGGGGACAGTGTCCGACTTATGGGACATTAAATAAATGAATGATGTTCTGGCTGTGAGTCTGATGCAAAATAAGCCAGGACTCTCTTGGCTTTCAGTGTGTTTTTCCCTCTGTTGGATAACATTACTGTTGGATAACCTTACAACAATTACAGAATTTTAGTGGTTGAGGATCAAATTTGAGCTTTTTAAATTAACAAGCACTTGGAACATCTCACAGAGCAGAAATGGGTTTGGTATCAACATTTACTTTGAATATACAAGCAATTGTGTGATAAAAATGAATAGTTTTTGTTTTTGGAACTTTTCTATGAATATATCACCCCTAGTAGGCTAGAGCAAAACAGAAATACTTATTAAACACTACAAAGTCCTGAGTATTTACTTTCATATTCACCACCGTGGAGTGGGACATGTAAAAAACATTCAATTATCAACATGGACACAACAAAACAGGAGCATTAAGGAGAATTAATAGGTGTTGCCGTGCAGTTGTGTGATCAGGAGCTTTTGAGCAACTTTTGAGTGTGAGCACCAACATAATTACTGAATTCATTATAGTTTTAGCAGAAATTCTTTTCTGCTGAAGTTATCAAAGACCCCAAAGTCCAGAAGGTCGAAAAACCGCCTCTCGCTCTTATCATTACGAGTGCACTTCCCAACACTCAAGCTTAGCACCATGTCTCTGTTTATCTTACATTTATTACTTGATGCTGGTGGAAAGCAGACTTGCATCACTGTCAAGCTGATGTTAAAAAAAAAAACATTAAACGTCAAGAATGTGAATTTAAAGAGTAGAATAAAGTGAAGTGTTGCTTCTTCTTTAAAGTAAAAACATTTAATCAGCAGTGTGATTTACGTCAGAGTCAATCAAAATAAAAGTTAGAAGAAGCTTTTGTAAGAAATTATAGACTACCTCAACCCAGATTCCACTCCACTCCACAGTACACATCTGAAAGAGCTCATGCCCAAAAAGGCTTACATATCATATAGAACTATGTTTAATTCAATTCAGTTTATCTGTACATTGGCTTAAAGCAGCCTTACCAAACATTTAGAACATTAAATCCAATCAATTATTAGTATGGGAGCGGCAGCAAGACATCAAGGACCATCGCTGAACGAAGGGCATACGTGACCGTGATTAGTATCGCCTGTCCATTTGGGTGATAACACCTGTAACAATACCAAGCCAAGGTAAACAAACAAACAAAAAAAAAGCTTCATCACATCAACTATAATATTTTTTTTCTATCTGTGTTATAAGTCTGATCTATTGCTATAGAAACAGCAATGCATTAGAACAATTGCATTATTATAACCTTTCATACATGTTACAGAAGGAACTACTGCAGTTATTAAAAATTAATCCACACTTTCTGATTTAAATTTGATGACTGACTGGTGGAATAATAAATTCTCTTAAACCTTTATAAATAAATCCAGCCCAGACTCCAGATTTTGGGCCCAAATCAGAATCTTGGTTGCCCTTGAGAGCAAAACAGACACACTCAATTTATTGCCGGTGTTTACTCAGCCCTGCCTCAGAGAAATAATTCCCACGTCGCCACATAACCTGCAAATAAAATGATTTGAGGAGAAGTGACAGATAAAGGAAGACCAGGGGCGATGCATAAACAATGCATTTGTGATCCAATTACTGTCAACGTTTCCACTTTCTTTTCAAATCTGCAGGGGAAGAAAGGAGATCTGTCTCTGTATTGTGAAGTTAAAGACAGCAGACAGAATAACAGAGAGAAATCTATCAATTAGAGCTAGTTAATTAAGTTAAGTGACATAACATAATAGATAGAATAATAATAATAATACTAATAATAGATTTAAATCGATTCATCTTAAAATATCTGAAATGATCTAGACTCTTCTTTGTTCCTGATTAGTTAAGAGCTTTATAAATTCACAAAATAAATCACAAAGTGTTGGAAAGCCAAGCCAATCGAACCGTCTGCTCTTCTGTTTTGGTTAAACTGTCATTGATTCTTTTTTTTTTTTTTTGGAAGAGCAGGAATATAAATCATTACAGCAGTCATTAAATCGGCTCCTGATCAACTTCTCTGTGGCACTGTGACTGGAGTCTGAGATATAATGTGCGTCTCAATCCTGTAGGCGTCGCTGTTGCTATATTACAAATCCGACTGAATTCCATAGCGAGAATAAACCCTGATTTGTTGTGGCACAAATTCAAGATGCTTTAAGGCAGGACTGTTTTGCAGTTTAATTTTTAATATTTATTTTAAAATATGTCAAAAACAGTGGATCGTCATTGTTTATATATATATATATAATTCTTCCGACTAACTTCCAAACAGGGCATTCAGGTAGGCATTTAATTTGACCAACCACATTATAGTAATATCACACAGCACGATCAGGTACGAAAGCATAATGTCAAGCGTACAGATCACACTGGAAAAAAGGTCTGAATTAATTGTTGAATTGAAAAATTGAAATTCTATTGTTGAATTGAAAGATTTGATCAAGTGCTAGTTTCTATGGATCCACTAGGGGGCAAAATAGAGCAATACAATTCTTTTCTGCAGCAAGCAAAAAACGAAATTGATGCTGTAACAATCTCTCTTTTCTAAAACAATATAGAGTAATGGAGAGGGGGGTAAATACTTATGAAATTTCTATCATATGACATATACTAATGCTAGACTGAAGGACATAATCCAGCAAATCAGATCTATTCGAAGTGTGGAGAAAAGCATTCTCTCCATCTACTTTTGCATACATGATCTCATAGATGTCCACTGAGAGAGAGTATGCCCCTCCCAGAGTACACAGATGAGTATGCTTCCTGACCATGAAAGCTGTATCAACATGGCAACCTTGAAAAGAACCTTTATTAACCCACCAAGGATCTGTCAGCGAGTCCGGACACACTGTACAGTCCTCACTTCTATTATTATTATGATTATTATTATGATTATGATTATTATTGGTGTGTTATTCCATATTAGTGTTCTAAGCTTTTTCCTTTGCATGGCAAGAAGGTCTAGTTCTAATACCCCGTGACTTTGCCTTTTTAAACACCTTGCCATAGCACTTCCAGTCCATCAAAGCAGAGATCTGATGCAAGGTTTCGAGTCGTGTTTGAAATGCCTTGCTGATTACTATTCTCTACACTTAACAATCAGGAGCACCGTGTAGCCAAATAAATCACCATTTAGGAAAACTTTCCATCCATTTATCTATCCATCCATCCATCCATCCATCCATCCATCCATCCATCCATCCACCCTTCCCAGACATTAGGGAAGCCTGAAGTCTATCCCAGGGGCTTTTGGGCATGATGCAGGAGACACCATGGGCAAGGTGCAAGTCCATCTCATGGAACAATTACACACCATGGACAATTTAGAGAGACCAATCTACCTTCAACACCTATCTTCAGACTGCAGAGGAAACCTAAATACTCAGAGGAAACCCCTGAATCACATGGAGAACATGCAAACGCCTCCCACACAAGGTGGAGCCAGGAATCAAGCCATCAAGCCCAGAGGTATGAGGCAAACATGCTAACTGCTAAACCATCATGTCACCCTTAAGTAAACTATTTTTACTAGTTAATTATTTTAACACAAATAGTTTTGGAGTGGATGCTCTATAGTCTTTGTAGTCCATAGATCAGAAATGTGTGCACATTGTGTGTCTTTCTTACACAAAGGCTAAGACATGTTTCTAAACCCTGCTTTTTTTAAGAACTATTGTGTGTGTGTTTTTTTTTATTTTATTTTTTTAAATCTGGCAACCCCGGTCAATTTTGATGATAAACATACCTGCTGAGGTATCTGGCATCTAAAACCTTTCAAAACAAGCTGCTGGCTAACTGAATGTCGTAGCTTACAGCATAAATCATTTGCAATAGCCTTTCAGCTTCTTTTTTTTGGCGCTACATCGTTATTAGCGTCATTCTGCATCATCAAAAGCTATAATCGTGGCCCGATGCTGGCTGACTGACAACCTGAAATACAGACAAATTACCATTTAGCTCCATTTGAACAGTGTATGTTGCTGACATGCCGTTTGAAACATTTCTTTCTGATTAATTTACATTTACATTTCTGGCATTTAGCAGACACTCTTACCCAGAGCGACTTACAATTTTATATCATTTTTTTATTCAACTGAGCAATTGAGGGTTAAGGGCCTTGCTCAGGGGCCCAGCAGTGGCAGCACGGTGGACCTGGGATTTGAACTCACAACCTACATCCCACATCCCACATTCCTGCTGATTCCTGCTGCCCACTGAACAGAGACCTTCATCTCATAGGAGGATTCTGATTATTTTCATCTTCATCATTCTTTAAATCAGTGCCACAGCTACAAATTTCAGCTTCTTTTATAATTCAGGACGCTCATAAAATCTCCACTTCTGCTTTATGTGCTTCTTCCTGTGCAGTATATTCACCAATAGCATTGCATTACAGTCCAGCTAAATAAAATATTGATATTTCCAAGCAATTGAAGTAGTTCAACAACGTTTAACAAGGCATTTCTGTTATCTATCATTTTTGTGAATGAAAGCATCATAATAATACTTAAACAGAATACTGCTTTTTAAATTTTCATTTTTTAATACACAATGCATAGTATGATTCATTGTATCATTTGTGTATAAATTTAAACTAATTAATTTTCCATTCAAAAATGAAACTCTGCACAAAGGTAGCAATGTCTGTGACAGCAAGAGCATTATGAGCATCTGACCCAGTTTTGACCCCATCAGCTGTCTTTAGCATGTTAATGAAATTTACAGTTCAACCTTTAAACTGCTGAAACGTGTACGGGTAAGCGGTGAGTTAACCGACTCACCTGGAGTAGCGCTAGCCAGATGTTTTACAGTGGTAAAGTAAACTTAAAGATGTCACTTTGGTGTGCGGGAGAAGTTGCCTGCTTTTGTGTGAAATACACTATATTGCCAAAGATTTTGGGTCAAAACCATTTTTCAACAAAATTTTGTTTTTCAGGGCTTGGGCTTGGCCCCTTAGTTCCAGTGAAAGGAACTCTTAATGCTTCAGGCATACCAAGAGATTTTGGACAGTTTCATGCTCCCAACTTTGTGGGAACAGTTTGGGGATGACCCCTTCCTGTTTCAACATGACTGCACACTAGTGCACAAAGCAAGGTCCATAAAGATATGGATGAGTGTGTTTGCTGTGGAGGAACTTGACTGGCCTGCACAGAGTCCTGACCTCAACCTGATCAAACGCCTTTGGGAAGAATTAGAGCGGAGACTGCGAACCAGGCCTTCTCGTCCAACATCAGAGCCTGACGTTACAAATGTCCTTCTAGAGGAATGGTCAAAAATTCCCACAAACACACTAAAACACCTAAACACCTAAACCTTGTGGAAAGCCTTCCTAGAAGAGTTGAAGCTGCTATAGCTGCAAAGGGCAGGCCAACTCCATATTACATTTATGTGCATGTAAAGTCCTAAAACTTTTGGCAATATAGTTTATATCTAAGTGCTGCTACAGTTTATAAGTAACGCTAAGGATAATGTATAAAGGGAAGTTTTGACTAGATTGCTAGCAACATGTATGAATTAGCATGACTTAGCTACCAGCTAGCTTCTGAAACCCTGGATAGCTATTTGCAACATGTTATTTACTATTTTGGAGCTTTTTTTGGTGCTTTGTGTCTTTTTTCAAAATTTGCGATATAACTTTTTGTTGTACTTTTTGTATTTGGAAATCAACTCAAATTGATGAAATCTCAAACGCAAGATATTCTTCTTTATACCACTGAAGACACATGTAATGATTTTTTATGAATGTGTGGAAAAGCTGTGACCATTTGAAAAAATTGCAATCTCTGACGAATATCATGTCCTTTGTTTGATTTTCTGTTCATTTCTGCCATCACAAAATTGTTAAAATTCCTGTAGGGCCTGATTTTTACCCGAGGCAGTGTTTCCTAACCCACAATATTTCTCTATACCCTCTTGGCATGGAAAGCCCAGCGTGAACCATAAGGATGCTTTTGTTTTAATTAGGCTATCCACCGCACCATATGGGCTACACAAATGGCAAAATCCCCAGTGTTGAATCAACACTTTCAATGTTGAATTAATTGTTGAGTTCATTTTTGCAGTGTTCATTAAGGTCCAGCTGGATTTATAAACTTCAGCACTTCTTTCTTTGCACAGAAAAGCCAGCGATTCTCTTCCAAAGATTTGATTTTCAGTGCTCAGCGTCAGATCCGGTTTTTGATAGATTTCAGAGAAACCACTTCCACTTAATTAGTTTTGCGCCGACATTTTTCACCATCCCTCCATGCGATAGGTGCTGGCACTCGTTAATTAAACTCCTAATTGATTTTGAAATGTTGTGCAGCTTTGGGAAAAGGTGGGAGTGCAGACACTTTATGTGATACTCAAGTTTGAGAAGGTAATTGGGTGACATTTAGGCTAAAAAAAAAGACTCTTATCTATGTTGTTGTAGGTCATGTGGCATTTAGAAAAAGATTTTTTTTGCACTTAAAGGTTTGATTATTAAAGCTGATTTTATATTGTCTGCCTGAGTTTGATTATTTTATTATGTTTTATCGTTTATTTCATTGTGATGTGGTCACTTGGGGATTATTTACCAGGGTACCTATTTATTAATTCATTAATTTATATATTTTTAAATCATTTAGTCAATGAATCAATTAATGAATTTATTAAAACATTATTTAAATGTAATTATTGTATTTTATTTTAATTTTATTTTGTATTTTTACTCATATAATTAAATAAAAATTTATTACAATTCTATTTCAATTTATAAATAAATAATTACATTTCATATTATTATTATTATATTATTATTTTATTTATTTCTTTAGATTATTAGTAAAATACTACCTCTCTGTCTTTGATAGTTTAACACTAGTTTAAGAATTTAAAAAGCATTTCTTCTGTATTTTTTTTATGCTGATTTCTATTTAGTTTCTGTTCGATATTCCCAACATTGTGCAATAAAAAAAAAAAAAAAAGTGCAATAACCTCATATTTAGGTGTTACCACCCCCCACATCCCTACATCTCAACTCATTCTATTCTATTCTGTACATACAAATTACTTTATTTTCCTATTTAAATATGTGTATTTTTATTTCTCATCCTATTTTTTGTTGTTGTTTGTATTGTTGTTGTTGTCTCTGTGCACTGGAGTGCACTGCACTTGTGACACTAAAACAAATTCCTTGTATGTGCAAACATACTTGGCAATAAAGCTCTTTCTGATTCTGATATTCTGTGCTTGTAATTTACCCTTAGAAAACCTCCACCATTAACAAATTAATCAAATACTCTCTTCCTGTAGTTTAGAACTATTTCGGAAGATTTATACTTAATAACCAAGTATCAACTGAATTAAAGATTTATCCTCTAGAACCTTTCCAATATTAAAAACATACTCTTTCCTCATTGTATTTTTATTCAGACCTTCAAAATTTTTAAAGTACTCGAGTGGTCTACATTTTTAATTTATTTTTTAATTAATAAATTTTTTTTTAAATGAGATCTCTGCTTTAAAATCTCTTTCTTCAAAAATTCTAAATCATATCAAAAAGAAGCTTGTTGCATGAACGTGTTTGGTAAATTAGCTAGTTTTGTAATTTAACAATTTCACCTAGCTAGCTAATTTAATTTTTATAAATTAGCTAGCTAATTTGCTTTTTAAAAAAATAATTAGCCAGCTAGTTAAGCTACTTGCATGCCTGAGCATCCAACAAATTATTAAATCATTATTAGCTAAACAGAAAGCCTCTTTTGGTCGTTTGTGGTTTATCTGAGTCAGCAGAATATCACTGATCACTTAGCAAACTCTAGCTAGTCATGCTAGTCAGGGATACTTAATTGTTGAGCATCTCTTTTCTTCACAAAAGTAAAAATATGGATGTGTTTAGAGTCAGTAACTTTTTTTCTCATTTTTCTCAATTTTTGGGCTCAAAGCACTTTTCTTTTAACAGCATTTTGACTTTATTTTCATGTAACTTTAAAATTCTTGGGCTGTCTGAGGGAAATGTTTCCCAGAAGCCGTGATGTAATAGGAAACAGGACGTGATCCTCAGTCAGCAATTGGTCAGTTTGCGTGTCTGGGATCTTCAGAAAAAAAAACACATCCTTTAGATCTTTTCTCAGTGATCGATGTAAGTAGTACTTCATGTTTCTTCATAAGATCCGTGATCACAACTGCTTTAATTTTCCTGCATAACCACTGAATATTTACAGGAAGTGACACGTTCATGTGTTCCACCTATTAATATTTAAGAGAAAGCAGAATTTCAGAGCAGATTAATGGAAGACGGTGGACACACACTGAGTGAGAATCAGGCTCTCAGTGGATCAGCGTGATATCACCTTCGCCCTTTTCATCATTAAACCCTTGTCCAGTGATCCTGCTTCCCTCTTTTTATGCTGTCCGTAATAATTTATCGGTGACCCCCCCATACTTGACCCGGTGTGCATGTGTTAATGGTCGTTTGTCATGCCATGCCCAGGTTGTCAGCTCGCACCCCAGGAAGGTGAGTGGGCTGTTCTTGTACATATGCAAAAAGCCTGTGGGATAGCAGAACAGAAACATTTGTCAAGTGTCTCTGCCCTCTGTCACAGGACATTCCGAGAAATTAATCTCTTTGTATAACGGAAGCGTTAGAGGAAGACAGGATGTGCACTTACGCCTTTGTTCCCTTCAAGCCTGCAAATTCTTCTTAGACATCACTTCCTGAGTCAGCTTTGTTCTCAGAATAGCTTTACCCAAACGGAAGGTTAATTTCCAGCTCAACCCTAACACATTATGCTCATAATTGCTAAGTTTCATGCTGATTGTGTCCCTAAAAAACACCAACAAAAATAAGTCCAGAAAAGTGTATATGTTTAGACTGAAAAGTGAACTTAAAGAACCCTTAATCAAGTGTGGAATGTTGGACGCTTCATGTCCTTGACATTAACAGCCTTGCTTACATAGCAGAAAAGGGGCGTGGTTACCAAGCACAAATGTCGGATGACAACAAAATTCAAGGCGACGCTCTGGAGGATGACTCTGGAGAAAGATCTCGCATTGTGTGATTTTATTTTTCGCCATTTTAAACATCGTCGTTCACCACCGAGCTTCTCTTTCCACTTAGTAGAGAAGTGTTAGTGTTCCGCCTGAGACGATACGACCCTTCTAACATTCACACACTAGATGCTAGGACACATAGTGCGTAGTAGAGGTGTGTAGTGTGTAATATTTGGGACGCAGCTTTTCATATTTTTATTTTTTTCAGATTAAAAGGTGTATCGTAAAATGCAGTGTTTTAAACTGCTGAGCTTGGAGAGCATGTGTGAACTCAGGAATTTTTCCTGACAGTAATGACACCCCTGTGCAAATAGCAACTAGCAAATAACGTGTTTATTCCTTATAGACTTTGCACTGTTCATTAGACAGCCAGCACAATTTCAACATTAAGTCAGTTATTTGCTCGTCCATGGCGTCGTCTCTCCTAGTGCAGGTCGAAAGAGGTGTCATTTTGCCTCTCCAATGAGAATCTTATTACCAGAGTCACTAGCTAATAGTCACGAAAGTTCCCAGAGTGGTTCAATCATTTTCTTTGAGCAGGTGACAACAGAGCTTAGGAGTGGTTAATATTCCGTCTGTGTGTGTGTTCCTCCTGATGACTGCTTGCAGTTTTTTTCCATGATCTTCTCTCTTGGCAGAAACCCGGCACAGGGTTGCGGTAGACGAGCAGCGAGCCTGTGAACTCTCTAATGCAGCGGCGGTGCACTTGGCTTCTGGGAATTACTGCGCGCAGATGAGGACTCTCACCTCAATCCTCTCCTCGTTACCTTTCGGAATGAAAATGCAGCAGATGCAGTTGGCTCAGAATTCGTTATCCAGACGCTGGTGTGCGGCGTGCACAAAAGCCAGACGTCTGAAATCTGAAAATCGAGAACGAGACACGTTTATTTGCAATACTAAAAAATATTCTCCTGACTTTTTAATGACATTGTGTGGAAATTGACAGAAGACAATGCTATGAACATGCCGTAGCAAGTCACCTCCCTAACCAAAACCATAGGATTTCTGAAACAGTCATTTCCTATGAAACCATAGTATTACTGTAACAGCTTGAGGATGTTCTCCTCAGACCCTCACAGGTGATGGACCTCGTGCTAGTTCATGAAGTCATCCTGAAGTTCAATAATTAAAATTCAAATTAATGTTGTGGATGTAGATTTTTGTGGTTCTCCTACAGAAATCAGCTTATCCCAGGTGGCTGGGTTTTAGTAAATCGTCTACTCCTGATGATGCCTTAATATGTTTTAGTAGTAGTTTAGGATATTGAACAGTTTTGCTTTAGTAAAGATTAATAACATGTAAAGTTATTGAGGTTTTTAGGCTTTTGCAAATTTATACAGTTCAGTAGTAGTAAAGAGTTCTAATATGTTGTGAAGATATAAAATTCTGTAGAATGAAAGAACATCATCCACTTTATTATATATTAAGCTATGATTACAAATGGTACACTAACATATTATGAACTTTATTTAGAATGTTATAATGCAACAATTCATAAAGGATAATAAAGGTGAATAATTCTAACTAATAATTTTAAGTCTAGTATAATGCTTTATAAAAGCTGTGTATGACATTCTACCTTAAACTGTAAATCTTTACACGATTCTTCCTGATACATTATACCTTGAGCTATAGAAAAATTTTTTAGTCTTTAGTTTAGGTGTGTGAAAACCTGTCTCACTTTCAAAGCTAAAACCCAGAGTGGTTAGCTCTAGCCTCAAATCTTTAAAAGAAGAAGAAAAAAAAATTCCTTTGATCCTCTGACTTTGGTCAGAAAATAGATCAGGGAAAGGTAAGACAGGCCACAAGTCCAGACCTCAGAAGTGTGGAAAAGCTCGAGTGCAGTGGTGTGAGTCTCTGCTGAGAGACAAGAAGCTGTCACAAGCTATTTAAGCTGTAAAAAAAAAAAGGCAGACTCAAGCTTTAATCTGCTTTGGGGTCTCACCAGCTCGTGGTGACTTCCAGCTACAGAGAAAGCAATCATCCAAAATGTCCATCAAATGCATTTGTTGTTCCTCTCGCATCTCCTGAGCAATATAAGGGCAGCCGTCCGATTGCAGCCAGTCACAGTCGATTAAATATTGACTATGAAAGTAGCTTCGCGGTTCTGCCAGGGGGTTTTAGTCAATGGATGAAAGATTACATAAATACAGACAGAATTTTTTCTTACAGAATAGAGGCCGTGTGTTCAGGAGCACAAAGCGCTATTAATGCAGAAGGACAATGTGTAGTGCTTCTTAAGGCCAGGAAATTACAGCTGAACTGAACTGAGAAATTCATTTACAAAGAATATCATAGGCAGATATGTGAATACTCAGCGTCATGGACGGAGTAATTCTGGACTACTTCCTTAATATACTATAACACTATAAGTATTATTCATATTTGGCCATATTTATATTGATACATCAATCAGCTAGCCTCAATTCAGCGTCCGATCATTTAATTTTTAGCATCTAATCAAGCTCTTTCATACAAAAAGATCTAGCAAGATTCTCACCAATTCATCATCCGACCAGATTTCGTGCTACACGGTGAAGTTAGTGCTGTAGCTATCCATGTGGGTTTGAAGATGGCGGAAAATCCACCGCACTGCAGTGTGGAAGCTGAGGATGTGTCCTGGATCTACCTCAGTAAAATATTTCAGTAAACAAAGACTTGTATAAAACAAGTCTCCTTTACCTCCACAGAAAACATGATGTTCTGCTAATTTGCTAATGTTTTCTTTGCTTATGCCAGGTTAGCCTAGCATCAATTCCAGTGATTTGCTAAATTGAGGCTAAACAGCAAGTTAAATTCTTGCTAACGGTAAATATCGGTTATAGTTTGTGCTTTGGATTAATTCATTAGCACACGAGTTGACTGAGTTGTATATCTGAACAGCTATCCAGAGTAACACAGGTTCGTCATCGCTCTGATTTTCTTGTGCTACACAGTTTAGTATCACTGTAGTTATCCATGTCAGTCTGAACATGAAGGACAATCTGCCAGACAGACTGCAAAGTCTAGCGTCCTGGACCTACCTCAGTAATGTGTTACATAAAAAACAAACAAGGTGTCTCCTTTACCTCACACTTAGAAGGAATAAACTTCATCTGAAAGCATGTTGAGGTACATTTTCGCTCCTTTGCTAACATTAATTAGTGATATTTAACCAAATTAGCTAAAACAGTTTCGTTAGTTAACAAAAAACTCATTGCTAATGTCAGGTTAGACTAGCTTATATTCTAGTAAACAGCATAAACCAGCAGGTCATCTAGAAAATTTAAATGCTAATTACCATCTGACTCAGGATCAGAAACATTTCAAAAAGTCCTCTCTCTTTAATAACCAGGCATTCAGAAAAAGAAAACAGACTTTTATCTTTTACGTTTTCCCCAGCTGAACCCACCCTTGTGCTGAGGTGTCCTTTCCTTCCTCCAGTAAAAATTAAACGAAAAATTTTCACTTTGCATTTCACAGATTCAAGGTTACATTGCCATTTACGTCTGTTGTTTCATAAATCAGCGGATAATGTAATTGCCTGAGATCGAACTATGGAGACTATTAATTCACTGCACTCCTCTAGAGGCACTTAAGGTGGCATTATGAACACTTGAAAAGCATTATCTCAGTCAGTCGACTGGCTGCAGCTCCCATCTCAACAGCAAGGGGGGATAAGTAACCAAGCATGCTCACTGCAGCCGGATCTCTTTCACCGTCTGAAAAGACACCTGATTTACAGATTTCTTTCATATTTTTATTCTTCCTTTTTTGAAAACTGATGAAATCTAAAATGATGCTCTAAAATGATGTCTTTTTAAAAAAAATTTTGTAATATTTTTCAACTTCATGCAGTCATGCATTAGATTTATTTATTTATTTATTTATTTATTTATTTATTTATTCTGACATTCTCTTAGTGAAATAAATATTTTAAAAATAAATGCTTTTTCACCCTGCTTCATTTTCTTTCCTTTCTCCCCAATTGGAATTCTTGTCATCAGAGTAACTGTATTTTTACCTAAGATTTTTTTTCTTCTCTGAATTTTTGTTATTTTAAGCATCATGCTATTAGATATTACATCGTACATGTAGATTAAATCCAATTATAAACAAGAAAAAAGAAAAAAATAATAAAAAATATACTATATATATATATATATATATATATATATATATATATATATATATATATATATATATATATAAATAAAATTTTAAATAGCAAGGCTAGCATGTCTCTCATCACAGCTCTTCGCTCTTCACCATCTTCCAGATTAAGACAAAATCTTGAACAAGCACATTTCACACCATCATTTATACCAATTAGCCCATCAAGCACTAGGCTGTTAGCCTCCAGAAGGGTAATGTGCCCTTGGTTGGTACTTTGTCTCGCATCCTGTATCCTCTGCAGTTAGACCCTTACTTCTTGTTGTCAGTGCATGCTTAGTCATTTCCTTTCCTGCACTTTCCTCCGCCCCACTTCCCCATCAGCCTCCTTCAAAAATTCCCCTGCGATTCAGTGAAGTGACAGCATTCTATGAACAGATGGAGAGGAAGAGGATCAGACTGGCTCTGGGAGAAGATTAGCGTTCTCCCCACCTTCTCCCCGGATCTGGGCTCATTTTTGTGAGGGAATGAACATAAAAGATGTAGCTCTATTTTTTCTTTTTTTCTGGAAACATGATTACGAATCCCAGTAACATTTTTCCTTATGCTAATGTATGTTGTGTGTGTTTAGAATGTAACCGAGTACAAATATGTCATCTGTATTAATGAACAGCTAATGTGAGCTAATCAGATACAAATACAGATGAGAATTAGAGATGCAGCAGAACTCAGGTTGAGATTAGACGAATGGGATCCTGTGGGAGGAGATTTCTGCTTTCATGCAGGTGGAAATGAAAATCACAAGACAACTGGAGTAACTGTCTGTCTATACTGTGGGAAATACAACCAATACCTCTGTCCATCCAATCATCTGTCCATCCTTCCTCCTGTCCATCTGTCCATCCATCTGTTGGTCCATCCATCTGTCCATCTGTGCATCCATCTGTCCATCCATTTGTCTTTCGATCCATCCATCCATCCATCCTTCTGCCTATGAATTCATCTGTCCATCGATCCATCCATCCATCTGTCCATCTATTCATCTGTCCACAAACCTGTCCATCCATCCATCCCTCTGAGCATCCATTCATCTGTCCATCCATCCTTCCATCCATCCATCTATTCATTCATCCATCCATCCACAAACCTGTCCATCCATCTGTCCATCCATCCATCCCTCTGAGCATCCATTCATCTGTCCATCCACCCATCCATTCATCTGTCCACAAACCTGTTCATTCATTCATCTGTCCGTCCAATCAACCCTCTGAGCATCCATTCATCTGTCCATCCATACTTCCATCCATCCATCTATTCATTCATCCATCCATCCATCCATCCACCCAATCAAGTTCTAGTTGTTTGAGTTTGAATTTTTTGGTTAGCGTCACCACACAGCAAAGTTAATACTTGTACAGTGTTATATAAATCACTTGTCCTTATCCCATCTTCAGTAAACAGTCCAGACTGTGGTGAGTAAACACCATGTGCACGGTGGTATTACACCTGAGACAGGATAAATCTACAGAATCACACCTCAGGCCACTTTCTGACATTTCCGTAAAGAAAGCAGAACATCTGGATGAAACCCACGTGGAGAATGCAGCAGACTGTCCAGAAAAGTAACCCGGAGCTCAGGATCCAACCCATCAATTCGCCTCAGTCCTTTAGAGCCACTCTCTCCTCATGCTGCTCATACTAATTTATCCATGAAGTGCCAAGACTTCCTGCCGGGCCATGTCTCGGTCTATACGCGAGGAATTTACAGCATTTATTAAAACAGTTGTGTCCAGGTTGTTAAAACAACTCCACACTAAATCCTAATACTAATGTAGTGTTATATTTTATCTGCACAGTTATCCACTTTAAGCCTCAGTGATCTCACGGGATGATTTGTTTTAACACCCCGCATTTATTTCAGACGTATTTCATCCCAAGCCGCGGCTGCGTGGGCCCTCGTTCATGGTCCCCTCGGAAAACGATACCCATGCATTCAAATGCCTTCATGAACATTAAATTATCGCATAAAGCTCCATTTCACCTTTCAGCCACTTTAATCCAGAGACACCACCAGACCTCACGGCTGCTGAAAGCGCTCGGTCAGTCCAATGCCTGCCATTGTGCTAATGAGCCCAGACGCTCGCATGGGGAGGAGGAATGTACCGGTCAGCTGATGTCAGACGCTCTGAGAAGAACTCCAGAAAATCAATGTTTGCTGATGAGCGAAAATTTTCCGGATGAGTTTTTTGCTCTTTTGGTGATGAAAGGGTTAAATAAAAGTTTTTTTCAAGACCTTTCTTTAAGGCTTTTGCGCTCGGTTCGTCTCAGGCTTAAAGACAGCTGACGTTTTATTGCCGACGGCAAAGACTTTTCATTGATATACGGATGCCACACTTGCCCCTGGCAATGACGGGCATGATCTCCACGAGCAAAACAGTCCCTCGTCAAAACAAAGGTGCATCTATTTGAACGCCAAGCAGACATTTCAATTAACACACACACACACACACACACACACACACACACACACACTCTTCTCTCTTCTGTTTAGCATTTTCATTATTTTAACAGCAGAGTTTTTTGGGATTCGTTTCCCGATCTCTCTGACATTCTTGAGGTGGAAGTGAAGTGAAGGTCTGGAGGTCATTCGGCTCCGATGCTCTTTTCTGGATCTAATTTCCTTTCTGGAAAACTGCAGATAGAGCAAGTGCACGCTGCCTGTCAGAGCTACTTTGTATATTTGTGAGTTGATGCAGTTGGTGCTGTTGTTCAATTTATGACTATTTCTGACAAAAAATTTAGAAAATATTAGAGAATAGACGCTTTCGAGAATGTTACATCCACAAATAACTGACTGAGTATTTTTATTTTTCTACGGCTACCGTTGTATACCACAGTGCAGGATTTTTAAAAGACTTTAAAAAATGTAAAAATGTCTAGAGTTAGCTAGTCTCTAGAGTTAGCTTTTATCTAGCACTAGCTAGTATCTAGATTTAGCTAGTATCCAGAGTTAGCGTTTATCAAGAGTTAGCTTTTATCTAGAGTGAGCTAGTATCTAGAGTTAGCTAGTATCTACAGTTAGCATTTATATAGAGTTAGCTTTTATCTAGAGATAACTAGTATCTAGAGATAGCTTTTATCTAGAGTTAGCGTTTATCTAGTGTTAGCTTTTATCTTTAGTTAGCTAGTATGTAGAGTTAGCTTTTACCTAGAGTTAGCTTTTATATTTATGCAGCTTTTATCTAGAGTTAGCTAGTATCTAGAGTTAACTTTTATCTAGAGTTAGCTAGTATATAGTGTTAACTTTTATCTAGAGTTAGCTTTTATCTTTAGTTAGCTAGTATGTAGAGTTAACCTTTATCTAGAGTTAGCTAGTATATAGAGTTAACTTTTATCTAGAGTTAGTGTTTATCTTTAGTTAGCTAGTATGTAGAGTTAACTTTTATCTAGAGTTAGCTTTTATCTAGAGTTAGCTATTATCTAAAGTTAGCTTCTATCTAGGGTTAGCTTTTATCTACATTTAGATAGTATCTATAGTTAGCTAGTATCTACAGTTAGAATTTATCTAGAGTTAGCTATTATCTAGAGTTAGCTTTTATCTAGAGTTAGCTAGGAGCTAGAGATAGCTTTTATCTAGATTTAGTTAGCTTTTATATTTATTTAGCTTTTATCTAGAGTTAGCTAGTATCTAGTTAGCTTTTTTTTATCTAGAGTTAGCTTTTATCTAGAGTTAGCTAGTATCTAGAGTTAACTTTTATCTAGAGTTAGCTTTTATCTTTAGTTAGCTAGTATGTAGAGTTAACTTTTATCTATAGTTAGCTTTTATTCATTTAGCTAGTATCTAGAGTTAGCTAGCATCTAGAGTGAGCTAGTATCTAGAGTTAGCTTTTATGTTTATTTAGCTAATATCTAGAGTTAGCTTTTTTCTAGACTAAGATACTATCTAGAATTAGCTTGTATCTAGAGTTAGCTTTTATCTTTAGTCAGCTATTATCTGGAGTTAGCTTTTATCTTTAGTTAGCTTTTATATTCATTTAGCTAGTATCTAGAGTTAGCTTTTATCAAGAGTTAGCTTTTATCTAGAGTGAGCTAGTATCTAGAGTTAGCTAGTATCTAGACTTAGCTAGTACCTAGAGTTAGCTAGTATCTAGAGTTAGCTTTTATTTAGTGTTAGCTAGTATGTAGATTTAGCTTTTATCTAGAGTTAGCTTTTATTTAGATTTAGCTTTTAAGTAGTTAGCTTTTATCCAGAGTTAGCTAGTATCTAGAGATAGCTTTTATCTAGAGTTAGCTTTTATCTAGCTTTTATCTCTAGCTTTTTATCTAGAGTTAGTCTCTAGAGTTAAGTTGTTTTTATCTTTAGTTCTTTATTTTTTATATAAAATAACACACTATGTTGTGAATAAGGTGTCCCTCAATGATGACATAAATCTGATGGCAACCAGATTCTAAACACAATAACGCGTTTGCTGTATGATGAAACTCCAGACTGCTCTAAACACACAGCAGGTTTCCATCAGTTTTTGTCTGATGGAAAACATACAACAGTAGATGATGTAAACCAGAGCAAGTCCATTTAAAAAAACAGGCAGATTTAAAAACCTGTTAAACCGAAGTGCTTCAGCATGCGGAACCACTGGATACAGACGAGTTCCAATGCTTTGGAAATGCGGTTGTTTTATAACTCAACAAGCAACTTACTTTCTTTTGCACTCTCACCATTCCTTGTCCTTTTTAAATTATTCCTAAAGTGTAGTCTTTTATGTGTTTATTTATTTATTTATTTATTTATTTTCAACCTTGTTGCTAGCTTGTTACATGCGACACTGCCCCTAGTGTACTCATATGTATGCCCTGATCTTGGTGCTTAATTTGCTTAATTTAGCACAAAATGAGTTAACAGGGAAAAAAGGACTTTTAACATAGACGCAACATTAACAGCACTTCAGATGCTTCACGTAATACAGAAGCACTGAGTGACGTATAAAACTACAGCTAACAGCATTAGCATTATGCTCGCAGAGCAACGAGGTAAGCCACATCACCCTTACACCAAACACACTCAAAAGCAATCTCATTGACCTAGTTAGCATGAATAATTTTCCAAATTATTAGCATTTTGTTCTGCTCCACATCTTTTTTTTTGCGCGATATATGATTAATGATTACCACTTCCTGATTGGTCACCAGCACAGACAAAGAATTATCATTCCTTAAAACTCATGAAAAATAAACAAGGCCTCAGTTTACTGCATTTGAGGACTATACGTATCTCCGCTCAGCTCCACTTGCTGACACTGAAGGCCAAGCTGCTCCGTGACGGTCATAAAGCCCCAGACACCACTTAGATATTCATCAGAGGCCACGAGCACAGGCAAGATGAAACACCGTAATTTGAGCTGCTCATCTGTTTGAAGTGAAAACAAAAGAGTCTCTCAGAGCTCAGTGACACAAGATTGTTTCTCTTGTCATAACCAAGCAGATATTATTCCACTGAGAGCCTCAGGGAGGCTTCAGGAGGAATGAATAAAGAGTGACTGGATTGCTGAGCTAGGGTTTAAATGGACTGTGGTGGACAGTCAATGAAGGGATAGACACTAGGTTGTTAGCAGTGCAACAAATCCTTGCGATTGTGGAAAAGCTTAGGCTTTCTTCATGTTTGGAGAAATAAAACAAACATTAAACACTCTGTAATCAAGTCTTAATCAATTAAACTGTGTACAATTACATACAATAGATGAGAATAAACACAGGTAACATGTGGATGCACACAGATGGTTTAGTTTCAAATCTATGTATTAAATGCAATTATTTAAACTCCATAAAATTTCTAATTCCTTTTAAAATACTAACTACATCTTAATTAGAGACCAAAATTAACGGTTGTCTGTGATTCATTTGGCTTTTTAGATTGTAGTACAACATTCTCTCTGTTTATCATTCAGCTCCTCTTCTTCTTCTTTCGGCTTTTCCCTTCAGGGGTCGCCACAGCAAATCATCTCTCTCCACCTATCCCTATCTTCTGCATCCTCAACACTTGCACCCACTAGCTTCATATCCTCATTTATTGCATCCCTATACCTCCTCTTTGGCCTTCCTCTCTGCCTCCTGCCTGGCAGCTCCATGTCCAACATTCTCCTACCAATATACTCACTCTCCCTCCTCTGAACATGTCCAAACCATCTTAATCTGGCCTCCCTAACTTTGTCCCCCAAACGTCCAACATGAGCTGTCCCTCTGATGTACTCGTTCCTAATCCTGTCCAATCTTGTCACTCCCAAAGAGAACCTCAACATCTTCAGCTCTGCTACCTCTAGCTCTGACTCCTGTCTCTTCCTCAGTGACACTGTCTCTAAACCATACAGCATGGCCGGTCTCACCACTGTCCTGTACACCTTCCCCTTGATTCTCGCTGATATTTTCCTATCACACAGAACTCCCGACACCTTTCTACACCCATTCCAACCTGCCTGCACTCGCTTCTTTACCTCTTTTCCACACTCTCTATTACTCTGGACTGTTGACCCCAAGTACTTAAACTCCTGTACCTTCTTCACCTCTTCACCCTGTAACCTTACTGTTCCACTTCCCTCCCTTTCATTCACACACATGTACTCAGTCTTACTACAACTGACTTTTATTCCTCTTCTCTCCAGCGCAAACCTCCACCTCTCCAGGTTTTCCTCCACCTGCTCCCTGCTCTCACTACAGATCACAATGTCATCTGCAAACATCATTGTCCAAGGAGACTCCTGTCTGACCTCCTCTGACAACTGGTCCATCACTATAGCAAACAGGAAGGGGCTCAGAGCTGATCCCTGATACAGTCCCACCTCCACTTTGAACTCCTCTGTCTGACCTACAGCACACCTCACCACTGTCCTGCTCCTCTCATACATGTCCTGCACCACTGACATACTTCTCTGCTACTCCTGACTTTCTCATACAGTACCACAGCTCTTCTCTTGGCACCCTGTCATATGCTTTCTCCAAGTCTACAAACACACAGTGCAACTCCCTCTGACCATCCCTATACTTCTCCATCAAAATTCTCAGAGCAAAAATTGCATCTGTTGTGCTCTTTCTGGGCATGAAGCCATACTGCTGCTTACAAATTTCCACTACCTTCCTTAACCTAGCTTCCACTACTCTTTCCCATAGCTTCATTGTATGGCTCATCAACTTTATCCCCCTATAGTTGCTGCAACTCTGCACGTCACCCTTATTCTTAAAGATCGGCACTAACACACTTCTTCTCCATTCCTCAGGCATCCTCTCACTCTCTAAAACCCTGTTGAACAAACTAGTTAAAAATTCCACTGCTGCCTCTCCCAGACACTTCCAGACCTCCACCGGGATGTCGTCAGGACCAACTGCCTTTCCACTTTTCATCCTCTTCAAAGCCTTTCTGACTTCCTTTTAGAAATCATTTCTAATATTATCTACTTCCTGTTCCACAGAGTTCACCCCTTCTACTCTTTTTTCCCTCTCATTTTCCTCATTCATCAGCTCTTGAAAGTACTCCTTCCATCTCCTCTGTACACTCTCCTCACTTGTGAGCACCCTTCCATCTCTATCCTTAATAACTCTAACTTGCTGCACATCCTTCCCATCTCGATCCCTCTGCCTAGGTAACCTGTACAAGTCCTTCTGTCCTTCTCTAGTGTCTAACCTAGTGTACAACTCATCATATGCCTTCTGCTTGGCCTTAGACACCTCCCTCTTCACTCTGCACTGTAACTCCTTGTATTCCTGTCTATTCTCTTCAGTCCTGTCCATGTCCCACTTCTTCTTGGCTAACCTCTTCCTCTGTATATTATCCTGAACTTCCTCATTCCACCACCAAGTCTCCTTATCTTCTTTCCTCCTTCCAGATGACACACCCAGCATCTTTCTCCCTGATTACTTCTGCTGTAGTTTCCCAGTCATCTGGCAGCACTACCTGACCACCCAGAGCCTGCCTCAACTTCTGTCTAAATTCCTCACAACATTCCTCCTTTTTCAGCTTCCACCACTGTTAATTTTGACAACCATTTTTGATTTAGTATTAGTCTTTATCTTCAAACGAAAATGGTTATTAGTCTTAGTCACATTTTAGGCATTTTAGTCTTTCATAGTTTTAGTCTAGTTTTAGTCGATGAAAAGTCATTGCATTTTAGTCATTAGTTTTAGTCAAACTGCATTTACCAGCTTTAATTTTGTTAATTTTCTATGTAATATTTAGACAAAAATAGTCATTAGAATTTTTCTCTTTCTAATTTCTAAAAAACTTGTTTCTAGACAAATTAAGCTTATGAGAAATTTGAATCAAGGTAACAAGCTATATTGACAGCGCACTCTTGTGCAGCTCTACATATCCCTTTTTCTTAGTTGGATATCAGCCTGCTGTGCTGCCCTTGCTAATTTATAAGGTAGGATCATACATTAAGGATAGGTAAAAGTGGTGTATAGTTCAAGTATCAAGTAAACACCAAAAATGTTTTCTTTAGCTGATATAGAAAAACAGCATTTATTTTCTGAAACTTCAAATAAATGTGCAATAAACAGACAGATGTTCAAAAGCAGCTGAACATATATTACTAACATACTTTTGTCTGCTAACAGTATTTACTGTATAATAACCAGGATCATACACTTACCAACTTTGTAATAGTCACAGATGACATACACTAAACGACTGAGGATCACACACTAGCAGATCTGATTACAACAAACTGGAGCATAAACGTGTGTCTTGTTGCTAGGAGACGCATGACAAATGAAAACAATATGCGTTCTAAAATCGACTCAAAATATGAAAAAAAACCTGTTTCCTATCCTCTGACTGGATGAAATCTATAGTCTGTTACCATCATGCACTACATTTTTTTTAATGAAATCTGTCAACTTCTCCAGAATGTAAATAGGGGAAAAATGGGGGCAAAAGTCATGTAGTGTATTCCAGCCTTAAGCATATGTACATGGGCAATAACTTAACTTCCAAATCCATCTGTCATTTGAGAAACAGCTTGCTATCTGCATGATATTAAGTTAGTACAACAAACAGGCTATGGCCTAAATAATCTTGCTACAGCACATGATACAGACCTCATTAGAAACAGAACTGAATGCTGCAGAAAAGCCGAACTGTTGTACAATATATAATTAAGCATTGTACATTTATGAAAGTCTGGCTCAGAACTGTGCAGTAAGGCTAGCTAACTGACGTTAATTAACAGAAAGCTATAACGTAAAACTTGCTAGCGAATTTCCCTGTGGACACATCTAGTAACACTGACCTAATGTTAAGAAAAAGTATTTAAATAAGACTAAATGACTTCTGTTGACTTTCCGTGACAGAAGCTGCATAAATAGCAGGGTGACACGCCTTCAGACACCTCTTAAAATTTGTGGCATTCTTTCCACCTATTTTATAGCCACAGGGCTTCTCTCCGTTTTCTGTGACTGTGCACAATGTTTTTTTTTCAGAGGAATTATAACAGAAATGCTTCCATATATCAGTTCTTCGTTTTCTTCCTAAAGCTTCAGGTGCTGAAGCCATTGCAGCTCGCCAGGCCAGTTGGAGTTTATTTATCCTACCCGCTAACTGTCTGAAATGGAAATGCCCCTTATCCAGTCCAGTGACAGGGACACACATTTTTAAAGACAGTTAGCCGATACAAAGAGATAATTTATTATGAATGTCTGATACTCCTAAAAAAGCATTTTAGTCCAGTTCTCGTCTCGTTAACGAAGAAACATCTTATGTTTCGTCATAGTTTTTACCATCAGATATTAGTTTCGTCTTAGTCTCGTCTCGTCTTAGTCACAGAAAAAATGGTCATTAACGAATATTTTTCATCATCGTCTTCATTAACGAAATGAACACTAGCTTCCACCACTTGGTTTTCTTCTCTATCTCTGACCTCTTCTTCTTACAGACCATCAAAGTCATCCTACACACCACCATCCTATGCTGTCTGGCTACACTCTCTCCCACTACCACATTACAGTCACTAATCTCTTTCAGATTGCCTCTTCTACATAGGATGTAGTCTACCTGTGTGCTCCTACCTCCACTCTTGTAGGTCACTCTATGCTCCTCCCTCTTCTGAAAATAAGTGTTAACCACAGCAATGTCCATCCTTTTAGCAATTTCCACTACCATCTGTCCTTCAAGGTTCCTTTCCTTAACTCCAAACTTGCTCATCACCTCCTCATCACCTCCTCATCACCTGTGTCCCCCTCACCAACATGTCCATTAAAATCCACTCCTATCACCACACTCTCACCCGTGGGAATACTCTCTATCACCTCATCTAATTCACTCCAGAATCTCTCTTTCTCCTCCAACTCACAACCTACCTGTGGGGCATAACCACTAACAACATTCAACATCACCCCTTCAATCTCTAACTTCAGACTCATCACCCTGTCTGACACTCTCTTCACCTCCAGAGCATTCCTCACAAACTCCTCCTTCAGGACCACACCTACCCAATCTCTCTTGCTATCCACACCATAATAAAACAGCTTGAATCCTGTCCTATACTATGAGCCTTGCTACCCTTCCACCTGGTCTCCTGTCAGTGTAACTAGTTACATGTAATGGTGTTACGTAACTTAATTACAAAATAAATGTAACGGTAATTCATTACATTTACTGAGAAAAATGTGTAATTAAATTACAGTTACTTATGAAAATGTTAAAGATTACAAATAGGGTTACATCTGAATATTTTCTTTAAAAAACTAGGATATGTTGAATATTGTTAATTTGTTGCTAGAATTTGTTAAAGCAGTGCTATTCTGATGCTTTTTATTGGTTCTCTGGTTTGAATTTGTGGTGCACCAAGTCTATTTTTCTCGAGGGTTGTCCAGTTTGATTTATGGAGGATAAAGAGTGTACATGTCAGGAACCGCTGGACAGTTCCCTGCCAGCCCTAGTGTTACGGTGGGCAAGATCCCCCGATGGACCACTAGGGGGCCTTCAGCAGGGGTTGTGTTTATTCAGTCATGTGTTTGTTTTAGCCACGCCTATCCCTAATGTGTTCCCGCCTTCGTTCACCTGTTCCCAATGTGTCAATAATTATGATCCTTATTTATAGTGGCTGTCTGTCTGAGTTTGTTTGCTAGTCTTCGTCTTTATGTACTGTCTGTGTGGATCTATGTTCTTTTGTTTAATAAACCCCTGTCTGCCGTCCATCTCCACATTGGGTCTGATTCATCTAAACCGGCACAACCAGCATGCTCCGTAAGCCAGCGTTTTGTGACATCTGGAGGGGGTGCTGGCATGTGACTCTATGGATTCTATCCTGTGTATTTTGTGCCACGCCTTTCCCATTGTTCTCCTTCCTTGCTGTGTCACCTGTTTCCTATCAGTTGGTCAGTGTTTTATGTTCCTTGGTTTTGTATGTAAGGTTTTGTTTTATTACTGTCAGGTTTAGGTTAGTTTTCCCCCATGTCTCGTGTTTATGTTAATAAAGCAGTGCTTCTTTGAATCCCGCGTATGGGTCTCCCTTCCACGGTGTGCAGGCGCGTGCATGCAGCAACCACAGAGGTACAGGTTCGGGCCCCTCATAGGTTGGGGTTGCCCGGATATTACAGTACACACCCCCCTTAATTAATTTCTTTCCCTAATTGCATTGAAGGATATGAGACACCAGTGTTTTTCTTTTATTAACCGTTTTAATAACTGTTTTATTGTCTATTTGGGTTTATGTATATGCTTTATTTTTTCAGATTATGTTTTTTTTGGCATTGTTACTTGCCAGTGTGTCCTGTCATAGCTATGCAAAGATTTAATTCCTAAAACAGTATTAAACAATTTTATGAAGTCTGGTTTTGTGGTGGCTGTGCTTAAAATTAAATTAATATAATCTTAATTCAAGTGATGAAAGATTTTGAAATTCTAACAGTAAACACAGTTGAGTACTACTGTAAGGTTAACCCTGCCTGGTATAAATGTTTGGAAATGATTTAGTTGAAAATATCCATTAGAAACTTAAAAGTAATAAAAAGTTAACTTTACTTTTATAAAGTAATTGAAAAGTTACACTACTTATTACATTTTAAATAGGGTAATTTGTAATCTGTAACCTATTACATTTCCAAAGCAACCTTCCCAACACTGTCTCCGATATACTGTGTATATCCACCTTCCTTCTCTCTATCATATTAGCCAGGTCTCTACCTTTCCTTGTCATAGTACCGACATTTAGAGTTCCTATTCTCAGTCCTACACTCTTACCTTTCCTCTTCTCTCTCTGTCTACGCACTCTCCCCCCTCCTTTACTACCTCCTTTATGACCAAGAGTAGCCCAATTTCCACCGGCGGTTGTTGTTAACCCGGGCCTCAACCGATCTGGTATGAAATTCAGAGTACTGACGATTCGCATAGTTGACGCAACCCTCTCTATTTATCCGGGCTTGGGACCGGCACAGAAGTCACTAGACTGTGACCCGCATGGCTAGATTTTATCATTCAGCTCCATAGAGTTATAATAACAGTGATAATAAATAGAGACGCATTAGGGCAGGATTCATGATGCCCCACACTCTCTCTCTCTCTCTCTTTCTCTCTGAACAGTTTTTCAGCGGAGGACACGCGGCAGACAGGGAAGATAATAACAGGGTTGTTAGGTTGGCATTTTTGTGATAAATTGGATTATTTTGAAAATACTCACTGGCAACCAGGAGCTTGTTTTTTATTTCTAGAAATTAAATCAAATAGATTTCCTTAAACAAAGAGAAAGTGTAAGGGATTGGGTTAGAGAGTCTTTTGATGTAAAGCGCTGCTTCGGTTGTATGATATATTAAAAGATTGGGAGAGGGAAAGAGGGATTATATCAGGAGAGGATAATATCAGTGCATTAGAAATGCATGTGCACCACAGTGATGGATGAGAAAAAGAAGAAATTGGGTTTCACTTTTAAAATGCCTGATTTTTTGGCTGTTTTATTTAGAGAAAAAAAAAAAAAAGTAACTAAGGTGGAGATTTTGCTGAAACATGGTAAACCTGGTTAACGATATTAGCTATAACGATAAAGACAAGTGAACAAAGGTAACGTTTAAAGAGGTTATGCGGAATGACAGTATTTTGTCAGCTCTAAAAATTCACCTAAGAGTAAGTCAAGCATTGTAGCCTCTTGACTTTATTTTGTTTATAAAGTTATTTTATTGTCATTAATGTTGTCTTGTTTCACCAAAATCTGTAATCAGGATCCAGTGCTTCACATGAATGTTGCAGATATACACTTTTAAAAATAGAGGATCCTGAAGAACCAAAGATTTTTTTTTCTTTGCTGTGATGCCATAGAAGAACCAGTTTTGGTTCCCCAAAGAATGTTTTATCAAATGGTTCTTAAAAGAAACCCCTTTTTTCTTAGTGCAATAAACAACATTTTTATAGTCTCTAAAGAACCTTTTTCCACAATGGAAAATGTTTACAGTTCTTCAGAGAACAGAGTGATTTAAGAACCTTTCTTTTTAAGAGTGTTTTATTTTTACATTTAATCGAATATTAAAACTGCCAATGTTTCTGCTTTCTTTTCCCAGCGACTGAGAGGTTCATGGTCATACTGCCCGCACTTTAACATACCTTGCTCGTCAGGACATAAACGTGTCCCAACATGGCGGACTCACTCAAAGATGTAATGACAACCTCGGAGTAGAAGAGGCTGTAAAGTTGATTTCTTGCTCAGTCTGTGACCTCTGCGCAGCTCTGCATAAATACACAGGGTTTGAGGGGTGACCGAGTTTCAATTAATCACACTCTAACAGCAGTTTCGCACAGGTCACTCTGGAAAATAAACCCAAAAAACAGCAGATGACAACCTTGGGATTTGAGATTGCTGGGGTGTAAATCCTGCAGCATGATCATGGAGGGGACATACAATTCGCACATGGCTCACTCACTTCCTGTTCAGTCACCTCGAGATATAAAACCAGGCGGAGGCTGCGTTGGTCTCGGGTTTGTTTATCAGGACATCTGTGACAAAGAAGCTGCTTCTTTGTTACTTTATTCCATTTATAATAAAGATACACAATGAGCTCTGGAAGAGTTATCAAACTTCAGTAATAAAAAATTCTATAAAATAAACATCACGCAAAATGATGAATAGGTTTGCAAGCATTTTTGATCAAAAACCTTTCCTCATATAATAGTGTAATAATCCTTTCATGAAAGACTCTTTAACATTACTGCAAAAACAGTTCTTTAAATTGCTCTCTGTGTAGAAAAATACAGAATAAATATAAATAAAGGCAACATGGGCAGCTGAAGGCAATCAGTATTCAAATTCTATTTATTTACTCGCCGACAAAAGAGAGTGGATGTGAAAGACTCACTATGACAAGCTGGAGGGGAAAGAAAATTTTTAAGGGTTTACATGCATAATAAGAGTAATATATTTATAGATCTGTTCTGAAATCAGATTCTGTTCAAAAATCTGCATTCTCATAGACTCAAAAATCAGCCATTTTTCAGTTGTGTAAAATGAGATAAAAAAAAATTGTAAGTCTCTCTGGATAATGCTAAATGCATATGTACATATTATATTATTCATTGTCTACCGCTTATCCGATCTATTCTCGGGTCACGGGGAGCCTGTGCCTATCTCAGGCGTCATTGGGCATCAAGGCAGGATACACCCTGGACAGAGTGCCAACTCATCGCAGGGCACACACACAAACAGTCTTATTCACTCACACAATCACACACTCACACAGTTTACAGATGCCAATCAACCTACCACACATGTCTTTGGACCGGGGGAGGAAACCGGAGTACCCAGAGGAAACCCCCGAGGCATGGGGAGAACATGCAAACTCCACACACACATGGCGGAGGTGGGAATCGAACCCCCAACCGTGGAGGTGTGAGGCAAACGTGCTAGCCACTAAGCCACTAAGCCACCATGCCCCCTATATTTATATTATATTATATTATATTATATTATATTATATTATATTATATTATATTATATTATATTATATTATATTATATTATATTATATTATATTATATTATATTATATTATATTATATTATATTATATTATAACTGTGATAACTATCTCTGCTGCTATTCTTGCACTCAATGTATAACACTGTTCTTTTTCTTTTGCACAAATCGGCATTATGTGTCTTGTTTGTCTGCACTGTCTCATCATTCCCTGCACTTAAGTTGTATGTTTAGTTTAACAAGAATTCTTTAGTTTAACTTCATGTTTGTCCGCGTCACCCTGTACTTTGTTTTTGTTTTGTTATGTGTAGCACCTCTGGTCCAGGAGGAACGTTGTTTCATTTCACCATGTACTGCATCAGCTATATATGGTTGAAGTGACAATAAAGCTTCTTTGACTTTGACATAAAAGATACCAGGGAAATTTCAACAACATTAGAAAATGGTTTAGTTTCAAATCTATTTTTTAATTGCAATTATTTAAACTCCATACAATTTCAAATTCTAATTATAATACTAATTATATCTTAATTAGAGACCAACATGCTCACTGTTTATCATTCAGCTCCATAGAGTTATTATTGCAAATGCAAGTGGTCAAAATGGGAACTGCAGCAAGCGATATTAAATAGAGACACATTAGTCCAGGATTCAGGCTGCCCCACACTCTCTCTCTCTCTTTATGAACATTTTTTTAGCAGAAGATGAGCGGTGGACAGGGAAGTTAATGACAGGGTTGCCAGTTGGCATTTTTATGATAGATTAGTTTAAAAAATACTCACTGCCAACCAGGAGTGTTTTTTTTTTATAGAAATTAAATGAAATATATTTCCATAAACAAAGAGAAAATGTAAGGGTTTGGGTTAGAGAGTCCTTTGATGTAAAGAACTGTTTTTATTGTATGATACATTAAAAGATTATGAAGAAAAATAACATTAAAACTAAAATGTGCCTAATATTGTGTAGCTCCCATTGTCCACTAAGAAACAGCTCTGAGTATCTGAAGACCTCTGAGGGTGTGCTGTTGTGTCTGGCATTAATAAGGCATCAGCAGTAAGTCCTGTAAGTTGTGAGGTAGAGCCTCTATGGATCAGACTTCTTTGTCCAGCACTTTTCGCAGAATCTCAATCGGACTGAGATCTGGGGAATTAGGAGGCAACACCTTGAGCTCTTTATTGTGTTCCTCAAACTGTTCCTGAACCATTTTGTGCTGAAAGACGACACTGTCTTTAGGGAACAATGTTGCCATGACGCTGTGTATTTGTTCTGTCTAGGTAGGTGGTACGTGTCAAAGTGACATCCACATGAATGCAGGACACAAGTAGGTACAACATCAGCCAGAACATCACACTACCTCAGGGCTCAGCATGGTCAGTCTGACCGCTCTGCAGCTCTGTATGCAGCAAACTGTGATGGTCTGTGTGCTTTCTATCAGAGCCAGCATGAATGTTTCCAGCTGTTTGTGCTATAGTAGCTCGTCTATGGGATTGGACCAGACGCTCTAGCCTTCACTCCACACACATCAGATGTCCGTTGCCCTGTCACTGGGTCACGGGTTGTAACCACTAACCACTGTGTAGCGGGAAAACCTCACAAGACCTGCTGCTTTGGAGAAGCTTTGACCCAGTCGTCTAGACATCACAGTTTGATCAAATCTTGTCAAAGTCACTCAGATCTTTATGCTTGTCCATTTCTTCTGCTTCACATCAACACAGTAACAGTAAGAACTGACTGTTCGCTTGTTGACTAATATATCACACACCTTTACAGGTAGCGAGGTAATCCATGTTATTCACTTTACCTTCAGGGGTTTTAATGTTATGGTTGAAGATTTGGCCTGTCCTTTGACAAATCACTGGTCTTATGGTAAGCACAGGGTGCTTGGGGTAAATAACAAGCTGCTATCCTCTCTTACACACACACACACACACACACACACACACACACACACACACAGCCTCAAACGACATTAATTTTATAAACCTCTGACAAAAACAAAAAGATAAAATCTGGTTTAATTGAATTATTATTAAGAACATTCCCAATATATAAATAATTCTTCCTTCATACAGAGTAGTCTGTAGTCTAATAGTTGGTTGCTTAGCAACATAACGGACAAAGAATAAAGTATTCCATGGGCAGAACAATGGCTTTATGATTTTATTGTTTTGAAACCGTTTATATTGGGATGTGGCCGCAGGTGTGTGTGTGTGTGTGTGTGTGTGTGTGTGTGTGTGTGTGTGTGTGTGTGTGTGTGTGTGTGTGTCTGTACATATTTTAGATTTTGCAAACTATATATTTTTTATACTGGACATATTTTCATGAGATATGAGAAAATATTTAATTTCTGGTCCTCCATATCTTATCAATTCGCTCGTCTGGCTGAGTGCATCCGTACTCCTCAGTGTAGAGGTTCCTGCATTTCAGTCGCAGCTCTGTTTGGACAGGTGAGTCCAAAACTGGCAGACAGAGTTCTTGGCCACAGCTGGAGCTTCTGGGAATAAAGACAGACCGGAGCGGCCCTGGCTGGAACGGCTTGGCAGGCCTTCCCCACCCACCAGCGCTGGTCTCTCCAGGGATGACAGAGTTTCAGGCTGATTAATTTGACTGGCAGAGAAAAGGGAGGAAGGTAGGATTAAAAAGACGCGTGACATTGTCCCTTTATTACCAGAGTGTCATGCTGGCAGCAGCCGTAAGCAAATAAGACAAGGCGCTCTGGGGGGGTGGCTCTGAAAAAACATCACAGTGGTGCGCCTTATAACAGCCGGAAAGGAATTTTTCAGCTTTGTCACAGGAGGCGTATTTAACTAGTGGGCATCCTAGTGGGGTGGCACGACTCAGAGGTAGTGTAACTAATGATTTAATGTTTTGTTCATCTATTACATTCATTACTCGCTTAACCAGGCTGCGATGAATTAAAAACGTGATTCAGTGGTTTGGTAAATATGACAAAAACTAATTAATAATTACTATTAGAATGATTTAGAAGTGAAATATTTCCCTGTGTGAGTGTAAACTTGGCTAAACAGAATCCTGGGATTGTGTAGTTGGAGGTTACACACTGCTCCTACTTTCTGAACACTGAATACTGGCTCTTCATAATAGGGGCATTGGTGGCTCAGTGGTAGGTTTCTCGCCTATCATGTGGGAGGCCCGGGTTCGATTCCCAGCCACTGGATGCAGTGCCGGTCCTAAGCCCGGAAAAATGGCAGGGTTGCGTCAGGAAAGGCATCTGGCGTAAAACATTTGCCAAGTTGTTGTGCGGACCAGTTGGTCCGCTGTGGCGACCCCGAACAGGGAGCAGCCGAAAGCAATAATAACTGGCTCTTCATAATCTGACCTTTCACACTCTACATTCCTAAACCCTGGAGTAACCTTCTTCTTATTTACATATTTGCATCTCGGCAGTCCTGATTGGATAAATCCAGCGTGTGGCTGCTTTAAATAACGGCTCGTCTCACGCTTTCACATCAGTGAGAAAAAAAGTTCAGGTCTGTGCTTCTGCACCTGAGCAGGTTCTGTTATCTTTCACAGTTTTATCCTCTTTTTTGTCGTCTAGGTGACCAACCGTTTGTTCGTCAATATCTGACTTGTGCTAATTTTTCAGTGTGGTGTATTTCCCCCTCACTATAATACACACTTCTGTGATGTTGGGTGTTTTGCTGCCTGACTATCTACCAAGCCGTTTTTGTTCAGTGTTGTTCAGCTACGTCCTGGTTTTCACCTGATACGAGGCTGAAACGCTGTTAGCTGTCTGATTGGGTGTCTGTTGCTAAGCAACAAGCCGTACACTGTACAGGTTCGTCTCCGTGATGTGGAGTTTACACTGTAAAAGCTTCAGAGCAGAGTTTCATAACCCCGGGGGAAAAGACAGGCTTCTAAATTACACATGTGAAACCTTCCTCTACCTGGGGGTAACAGTGGGGTTTAGAACCACGAGAACCTGGGGATCAGCTCAGTGTGAAAAGCCTTGCAGAGAACAAGTCTTGTTCTTTGGCAGTAAAGAAAGCAACATATTACATAATAGACCACTTAAATAATAAAGAAATAAAGAAAGAAATAAACATAATGAAGAAAACAGGAAAACAGTGAAAGTTTCCAGAAGTGTAGTAAAATCTGCAGGACACTTTGTAGCCAATGTTCTCATAAAAGTGTACAGAGTGTACCTGAGACTGATACACACACTTTCTAAAGCCAAAGTGTTGTTATGCTAAATATTAAATAATATTTATTTAGATTTTTATTGCTGTTTATGGCTTTTTATTGTAGTTTTTTACATTCAATGTTTCATCAACAGTGCTTTACAGCTTCTCGTTATTTAGTTCATATAGCAGATCCACTTCACACCTGCACACACGATGGATTCTGTCTTTGTATATGAACATATGAGCAAAATGTTAGGTACGATATATTCATGCACATAAAGAAAGATATGTTTAACCTTTTATACTACTGCACTGGCATTTAAAATGACTTTGAAATGAAATGTTTTTAAGGCACTAAAATAAAAGATTTTCATTTTATGAATCATTTACTGAAAGGTTCTTTAAAAAAACCCAAAAACGGTTCTGTGAAAAACCCCTTTTTTGGTTTTTCAGGAACTTTTATTTAATAAGAGTGTAACAGTAAAAAAAATATTATTTTTACAGCATTTAAATCTAGATATTTTGATATTTTTTAATGGAACCTTATTTACTTTTAATTCAGTGACTGAATACCTTTTTGTTACATCTGTAAATAATTCCGACTTTGCTGATCAGTGAGCGCTAAACTTAAAAAAAAAAACCTAAAACAAAACAAAAACAGTGAATAAACATGTGTAAAAGGATGGATGGTCAGTAATATAATAGTTTACATACTCTATGAAAGCATAGAAGACATGGCGTCCTTGATGTGCTAGCATGCTCCGCTCTGTGGTTTTTCTGTTTGTTCAAAGTGAAAAAAACAAAGAAAGGCTTTGAGCGTTTCAGCGCTGCCTTTATCCCTGAGATGTTTGTAGCGACTTCTGTCAGGAGCCGGAGCCGGAACCGGGACTTTCATTAACGCCATCGCTTCAAGAGATGCCGAGATCAGTAGCATATTATTCACAATGACACAACAGCAGACGGAACTTATACTAAAGCAATAAACAACCTTTGAGTGATGTGTGGGGGCCATGTTAGCTAAGGTTCTGCATTTCACATGGTCTGAAAGTTGACAAAAGTGACATATTTTGAAGCAAGTACGGACTCCGAATGCTAATGTGATCATCCGGTACACTAAAAACATAAAGGTTCTTAAATGGTTCTTTTTCATGCTTATGAAGAACCTATGAGTTGTGGACAGATTGTAAACATCTTTATGTCACTAAGAAGAAAAAAAAGTGCTTTTTTAAGAACCAAGAAGATTCTTCTACAGCATCACTATGAAAACCCCGGTTCTTTTTTTCAGATATATAATATTTTGTATTATAAGGATTTTTTTATATAATATTTTTTATATTTTGTATTATAAGGATACATTTATCACTTTTCTCTCATTTCATTTCTTAACTTTTTTCAGTGCTGTGATGCTATCTTGAGAAAATCTGTGCTTCATATTTCATCGAATCCACACGATAGGGAATTTTGAACTTCATCTAATCCCAAAGAAATAAAGAAAAAGCCTGTGACAATTATTCATTAGGTTCACCATAGGCATCCCTGGGAATATAAAGAGTATCTTTTTAACCTTAACGTTTTGTAAGAAAGATATTCGCCTTCGCTCGGCTCTTGCGATTATACAGGGCATAATTCTCCACTTGTTTCTCCAGAGAAAACAAGACAATTAAAGAATAGTACTCCGCTCTCCATGAAGTCACGGGTAATTGCGTAAGACAATTAAAGTTAAATGTTCTTGGGAAGAATCTAATATGGAACGTGGCTTTAATTAGTTGCAAATTTTAAACTTGAATAAGCTCAGTTGTGGAGAATGAAATGAAGAAATGAATCTGGGGGTCTTCTCCAGAAAAAAAAAAACGCTGAATGGACTAGCGCACTAGCAGCGAGACGTTACTATTATGGGAGTGCTGACATGAGTTGTAGCACTTTGAGCATCTCAACTTTTCCTTTGATGCTGCAAAACTGTAAAAAGTTCAATTTAAAGTTTTTTTTTGTGTTTTTTTTTTATTTATTTATTTTTATTTATATCTGAATCATGAGCTAAATTTAGAATCGTCATTAAAATCCCGCCTGGATCTAATTTTGCACTTATCTACTGAAAAAGACTGTGGGTAAAAGACCCTGTCGCTTTCATTTTCTAAACATTTTATAGCTTTTATAAGAAGTGCAGTGTTTTTGATTTTTGATTATTTTACTATGCTTAGAAATTGTCAAACCTGGCAACCTCTCTTGACATTTGGGTCGAAAGAAAAGCAAGACAGGTCTCTGAGGTCAGTCTGCATTTTATTTTTCCTCACATGAAATTTTAAATTGTTCTTTGAGAAGTGGATTGGATGTAAACTCTATACTGTCTATACTTGAAAAATGTTTATATAGATCACTTTCCTGCACGTTTACAGAGCCTCTGCTCGCATGTTCATCCTTCCTTCCCCGTGTCTGTCCTCACGCATTATGTCTTTGGCTCTACGACCAATTCAGAGTCCAGAGGCAGACTGATATATTGGTCATTTCAGATAAAGAGGCCACTCTAATTGTTTGGGGCCCAGTGACGCCTCAGAGGTGTGTGAGATAGCAGCTCCACGCTTTAATGATGATGTTCAGACTGGCTGAAGGGGAGATTCACTCCCTGTAGAATCCCACATTGATTCGCTTTGTGTTTTGCAGCATGTGATACTGAGAAGGAATGATACTTTAACTTTGGGGACACACACACACACACACACACACACAAACATGCTATTATTGGGCCTCACACCAGTAGAGTGTAAATTATTTCGTAAAATCAAATGAACGAAATTTCTGTTTTTACAAAGTTTTGTATTGTTTTATTTTATTCATATTCACTTGAATACATTTTCTCTACTGTGAAAAAACACAACATCTTAGCAAGTTAAAATACAGTGGAACCTCGTTATACGAATGCCTTGCTTTACGAATTTTCGCCTTAAGAATTGAAATTTTGCATTTTCGGCATTCGGTTCGAGTGCTGGCTAAGTTGTGCGTATGTCCGGTAGGTGTTCAAAACTTGTTTGCGTCAGTGGAAAGCCAAGTAAAGCCAACCTAAGCGAGTTTTTAGGATTTTTACGAATTTCTTTCAGTCAGCAAAATACCAACTTCGGTATGAGATCAAAAGCTAGGTGATTTTTTGGGTGTTTTTTTGTTGTGTTCTATTTGGGTATGCTTGGGTCAGTTCTTTGTAAGCAGCCATACAGTTTACATACGCTTCGTGTTAGTAATATTAGTAATATTTTTGGGTGGCTGGAACGGATTATCTGCATTTACATTATTTCTAATCTGAAAATTTGTATCACAATACAAATTTTCGCCTTAAGAACTCGCCCCAGAACTAATTAAATTCATATGCCGAGGTTCCACTGTCAAGATAACATCAAGATATAAAATAAACCTTATAATATTATAATCTTAATCATCTTTCTGGTAATCTAATAATAATAAGAAAAAGTAGATAACTATGACAAGATTCAAATCTTCCAGATATTATTATTTTCTACACGTTGTCATGCAAGGGCATCTTTTTTTGAGGAAAACGCCGTCTGCCCTCTTCCGCATACCTGAGCTCACAGATGACTTCTGTTAGCTAGTCATGCTCTGATTGACAGGATGAAAGAATATGCCCCTCCCACCTACCCAGAATCCACTCCACTGTAAATTCTGTTCTGTAGACTCTGTAGATTCTACACAGCTCATTTGCATTTAGTGACACCTACAAAACTCCATAAAAGGTAATGCTAACAAAGAGTACTGAAAATTAGAAAACTTTTTTTTGAAAAGATTTTTT
>JAUCMX010000014.1:17220859-17278359 GCA_033459395.1 Hemibagrus guttatus | reverse complement strand
CAGCCCCAGACCATCACACTACCACCACCATATTTTACTGTTGGTGTGATGTTCTTTTTCTGAAATGCGGTGTTACTTTTACGCCAGACGTAATGGGACACAGACCTTCCAAAATGTTCAATTTTTGTCTCATCAGTCCACAGAGTATTTTCCCAAAAGTCTTGGGGATCATCAAGATGTTTTCTGGCAAAACTGAGATGAGCCTTTATGTTCTTTTTGCTCAGCAGCGGTTTTCGTCTTGGAACTCTGCCACGCAAACCATTTTTGCCCAGTCTCTTTCTTATGGTGGAGTCATGAACACTCACCTTAACTGAGGCAAGTGAGGCCTGCAGTTCTTTGGATGTTGTTGTGGGGTCTTTTGTGATCTCCTGGATGAGTTGTCGCTGCGTTCTTGGGTTAATTTTGGTCGGCCGGTCACTCCTGGGAAGGTTCTCCACTGTTCCATGTTTTCGCCATTTGTAGATAATGGCTCTCACTGTGGTTCGTGGCAGTCCCAAAGTTTTAGAAATGGCTTTATAACCTTTTCCAGACTGATAGATCGGTAGGTTTGTGACCTCAAGCTGAAGTGAACTTGGGTTCTGCAGCAGGACAATGATCCAAAACACACCAGCAAGTCCACCTCTGAATGGCTGAAGAAAAACAAAATGAAGACTTTGGAATGGCCTAGTCAAAGTCCTGACCTCAATCCGATCGAGATGCTGTTGCATGACCTTAAAAAGGTGGTTCATGCTCGAAAACCCTCCAATGTGGCTGAATTACAACAATTCTGCAAAGATGAGTGGGCCAAAATTCCTCCACAGTGCTGTAAGAGACTCATTGCAAGTTATCAAAAACACTTGATTGCAGTTGTTGCTGCTAAGGGTGGCCCAACCAGTTATTAGGCTTAGGGGGCAAATACTTTTTCACACAGGGCCATGTAGTTTTGGATTTTGTTTTCCCTTAATAATAAAAACCTTCAATTAAAAACTGCATGATGTGTTTACTTGTGTTATCTTTGACTAATATTTAAATGTGTTTGATTATCTGAAACATTAAAGTGTGACAAACATGCAAAAAAATAAGAAATCAGGAAGGGGGCCAACACTTTTTCACACCACTGTGTGTATATATATATATATATATATATATATATTATTCTCTTGTATTTGGCGCCTAGTGATCACATGGCCATGGTAAAGGTTTTTAACTCTGACCAATAAATTCTTTCCGAAATAATCCACCTCTTGTTAAGATTTCTGTTACGAATACATCTAACAGTTTGTGTGATAAATAATCACAAGAAGCAGAACTTTGCTATTCAAAATCAGAAGAGGAAATTAGCACAAAGCATGAAGGCAAATTGTTGAAGACAACGCTGACCAAATATTGGAGAAAATTTGCATGTAAAATAAATATGAAATAAATAGTGTTTCACCACATCACTGATTGGCGCAAATTCGAGTGCTCGGATAAAACTCAGGGATGAGAGGAAACGTGAGGATCGCTTAGAATCGGGATGGTTTATAAACGGAATTTAAGAAATGGATTTAATGGGTGAGTATGAGGAGAAAAAAATCAAATCAGACTTGGAAAAAAAGAAAATAAGGCTGAGATTCTGCTTTTTCTTTTTTGCCTCATAATATGTTTCATGGGGCCTCCTGGTGGTCCAGCAGCAGGATCCTGCACTCTCATTGCCGCGGCCCGGGTTCGATTCCTGGGAAGAGCGCCAACCCAGCCATTGAAAACTTCACTCTCTGGTCCCAAGCCCAGATAAAAATGGGAGGGTTGCAACAGGAAGGGCATCCGGCATAAAACCTGCGCCAAATCATGTGGATAAAATGATCCACTAAAACAGCGGACCCTGCCATTGTGCAGGACAAACACTAGGATAAATATATATATATGTTTCATGGAGTTTGCTCCTGTTTTGTTGTGTCCATGTTATTGATTGAATATCTTTGTCATGTCCCACTCCGCAGTGGCGATTAATATGTAGCTCATATGAAAGTAGACACTCAGGACTTCAAGAATTTCTAGTACTTTATAAGTATTTCTGTTTTCCCCTAACCTACTAGGAGCAATACATTCATAGAAAAAATCCAAAAAACAAAAATGGTTATTTTTTTCCACACAAATGTTTGTATCTTCAAAGTAAATGATAATATTTCTTCAAACCCATTTCTGCTCTCTGAGATGCTCCAAGTGCTTGTGGTCATTAATACTCATGTAGCTGTATAAACACTACAGTATGCGGTCAGTTGTTTGCTGAACACTGGAACAATTCATACTGGAACAATTTTCTGGACAAAACACCACACAAACACACAGGGACACATTCACACCACACACTCGTTCACACCTAGGGGCAGTTTAGCCTCATTAATCTGCCCGCTGCATGTTTTTTTGGAAACGGCGACCTCCAGAGGAAACTGGTCCCGACGTGAAGAGGGCTCAGGATCCACACACGCCTGGGGCTTTGAGGCGGCAACAATCCTATTAAAATAAAAATGGACACAAACCACCATATGAGCCAGTGCCTATAGATAGTTACCCCGCTTCTGAGGTTCATTATCATCGTCTCGACCTCTGCCAAATCACCAAGACGTTTCTCTCGCGTTTCCCGCTGTGTGACGCTGCGGCTCCCGAGTTTGAGAGAGCTGACAACATAATGAGACTATAGAGAAACTAATTCACTGTGATTCACATCCCCTCTGACAGCTCGGGCTTCTCCTCAGGTTCATCACCAGACGTTCTCACTCTCACACTCCTGACACTTCCTTCAGAGGATTTCTTCTGCCGCGTTCACAGGGAAACCGTTCTGCCTTCACTTGTTCGACTATATGAACGTAATTTACAAAGCAATAATTAATACCGTCTTGTTTTCTTTCTTTCTTTCTTTCTTTCTTTCTTTCTTTCTTTCTTTCTTTCTTTCTTTCTTTCTTTCTTTCTTTCTTTCTTTCTTTTTACAGGATGGCTTCACAAGCTTCTAAAGCAAACTAATTGCCTTCTAAGCATGTAAATACTCTGCATTATTTATCAGACCAAAACAGGAAGACATTAGCCGCTGCAAATATTTACCCAACCATCATTCAGCTTGTTCACTGATGTGCAAAGTGGGAACAAAATGAAAACCAGATGACGAATAGCAGGAAAATGAGGATGCCATTATAGCTTGTGGAGATTTTTTTTGTAGTTTTATTTTGATGTGTAATATTTATAGTAACATATTATACTGAGGGTGGACTATTTTATGTTTGTGTTGTGATAACACAAGTCTTTCTTCTCATACACACACGCAAACACACACACAGAGTCAGGTCAAGAGCAGATCAAGGTGGAACAGAAGCCTACGTTTGACAAGGCCTCATCCCTCACTGTGGGCTCGGCAGACCGCGCTGACCCGCCAGCTGAGAGGAAGTCGGACGCAGCGTTCAGAAAGCCGTGAGCTCCGATACACCAGCTGACATGATGTCTAACAAAAACCCAAACTACACAAGTGGAACGGATATCAATTACACACAAACACAAACACACACACACACACACACCAAAATTGCCATCACAAGTTGGCTTTTCACTGAGAACTGAAAAGTTGCGTGATATAAAATTATTTTATTATTAATATTAATATTAATATTAATATTAGATTTGATGATTTAGAACTATCTACTCCATAAACAGAATCCTGGGGTTGTGTAGTTGGAGGTAACACACTGCTCCTACTTTCTCCAGGGTTAACACTGAATCCTGGCTCTTCATAATCTGACCTTTCACACTCTACATTCTTAAACCCTGGATTATCCTTCTTCTTATTTGCATATTTGTGTCTCAACAGTCCTGATTGGATAAATACAGTGCTGTTGCTTTAAATAACGGCTCATCTCACACTTTCACATCAGTGAGGAAAAAGGTTGAGGTCTGTGGCTCTGCAGCCAAGCAGGTTCTGTTTATCACAACTTTATCCTCTTTTTTGCTCTTTTTAAGTTTTGTCATCTAGTCGGCCAGCCGTTCGTTCGTCAATATCCGACTTGTGCTAATTTTTCAGTGTGGTTTATTTCCCCCTCTCTATGGTGCACACTTCTGTGATGTTGGGTGTTTTGCTGCCTGACTACCGAGCCGTTTTTGTTCAGTGTTGTTCAGCTAAGTCCTGGTTTTCACCTGATACGAGGCTGAAACACTGTTCGCTGTCTGATTGGGTGTCTGTTGCAAAGCAGCAAATCCATAACATTGTAACAGCGCATTGTTCATACAAGAAGTGTCAAATCTAACACTTTAGAAATATTGGCAGTGATGAGAATTAGACAGCGATGATTTTCCATCATTTGCTAGCGCTAAGCATTTCCCGTCTGCACGGATGTTCCACCTTCATCTACTGTCATTAAACAAATAGAGATACTTGTTTATTATTTAAGTTAATGTTTCTGAAGACATTTTCGTCACCAAATGTTAAATCATAAGCAGGGAAAAAATCCGAAATTCTGGAAATTTTTGTACTTCCCTGATAAAAGGAACTGAGATCCATGTGGGAAAGTGTGATTAATTAGAATGCAGTGTTAGGAGAGTTACTCAAAGAAAAAAATAATCCATTAGAAATGAATAAATGACTCGACTCGAGCCGGCAGTGCGATCACCTTACTCATTACTTCTTGGAAAAAGTAATCACACGACTCATTACTTTGCTTCTACTCTCTAAACTCACTAAACGGCGTACAAATCAGTATCAATTGGAAAGTACAAGGATGACAATCGTCCTTTCAGCTCCGTATTAAGGAGGAAATAGGCAATTATCTTTAAAAGGGATATTACAGCTTGTTCTAGCTGAAAAAGTAGCAGAGGAAAAAGTTAAAAAGCTAACTTCCTAATAAAATTTTATTTTATGATTCAATTATTTAAAGCCCACACTGTTGAGCTGTGATTGGGTGAAAACCCTGAACTGTAAATCCCACCTTTAAAATTTCCCCTAGAAATATCACTGCTGTACAATGGAGGTAATTTAATACGATTTATTTTATTCAGTAATTTTATTAACTCACTTTTCAACAAGCGCAGATATTTCTAGAGCTAAAAAATAAGACTTCATGATTTTATAATATAAATATAAATTTTTCATTGTGTTATCAGGATTTAAAATAACAGCAGAAAAATATCTTATACATTTTTATTGTTTCTAAATTGACTTTAAGAATTTTATACTATTCTATAATTTTTGGTATTAAAATGATTTCAACAAACGCAGTTTTATTGACATGACATGTCCCGTCATGAATATTAAACTTCATAAACGTAATATTTTTACATTTTGAATAAATCCACAGTGGGTATTTTCCTATAACAGTGTAAAAATCGTTGTCATCAAAGAAAAAAACTTATAATGAAACGACACATGCTTTTTTTTATTTTTTTTTCCATTTATAGTTATGTTTTAAATTTGTGGATCGTCTGTTAGTTCTTGTTGTCTCTATTAAGAAATGTAGAGACAGCAACCTATAACAAACACCATGTCAACTCAGCAGCTTCGTAATAACTTTTAATCTCAACACTGCAAGTTTGCTACATGAGGTCATTTTTTTTTAGAGAAAAAACACTTCTCGAGGTGGTGAAGTTGAACTACGATGACCAAAACATTGTCCGAATTAACCTCTGACCCTTCGAGTTGTTTATCCACATGCCCGTTGTGGATTGCTGGTGTATTTATCGTGACCTTGTGGCATACTAATGAGCAACATACTGTAGCAACATCGTGACCTCGTGACTGACAGAAGCGAATTTATTTTCCCCTGTTCTCTACATCCTACACATCCTGAATTTGCTAGAATTATAAAAACAGAGAGCGGTGAAACTCTTAACCTGAACCAGTCAATACTCTTCTCTTCTCTTCTCTTCTCTTCTCTTCTCTTCTCTTTTCTTCCTTCTCTTCTTTCTCCTCTTCTCTTCTCCTCTTCTCTCATCTTCTCTTCTCTTCTCTTCTCTTCTCTTCTCTTTCTTCTCTTTTCTTCTCTTCTCTTCTCCTCTTCTCTTCTCTTCTCTTCTCTTCTCTTCTCTTCTCTTCTCTTCTCTTCTCTTCTCCTCTTCTCTTCTCACCTCTCCTCTCCCCTCCTCTCATCTTCTCTTCTCTTCTCTTCTCCTCTTCTCTCTTCTCTCCTCCTCTCATCTTCTCTTCTCTTCTCTTTTCTTCTCTTCTCTTCTCTTCTCTTTTCTTTCTTTTCTTCTCTTCTCTTCTCCTCTTCTCTCCTCTCTCCCCCTCTCATCTTCTCTTCTCTTCTCTTCTCCTCTTCTCTCCTCCTCTCATCTTCTCTTCTCTCCTCCCCTTCTCTCCTCTCTTATCCTCTCATCTTCTCTTCTCTTCTCTCCCCCTCTTCTCTCCTCCTGTCATCTTCTCTTCTCTCCTCCTCTTCTCTCCTCTCTTCTCCTCTTTTCTTCTCTTCTCTTCTCCTCTTCTCTCCTCTCTCCTCTTCTCCTCTTCTCTCCTCTCTCCTCTTCTCTTCTCTTCTCTTCTCTTCTCTTCTCTTCTCTTCTCTTCTCTTCTCTTCTCTTCTCTTCTCTTTCTTCTCTTTCTTCTTCTCTCCTCCTCTCATCTTCTCTTCTCTTCTCTTCTCTTCTCTTCTCTTCTCTTCTCTTCTCTTCTCTTCTTCTCTCCTCCTCTTCTCTCCTCTCTTCTCCTCTCATCTTCTCTTCTCTTCTCTTCTCTTCTCTTCTCTTCTCTTCTCTTTTCTTCTCTTCTCTTCTGTTCTCCCCTTCTCTCCTCTCTCCTCCTCTCATCTTCTCTTCTCTTCTCTTCTCTTCTCTTTCTTTTTTCTCTTCTCTTCTCTTCTCTTCTCTTCTCTCCTCTCTCCTCCTCTCATCTTCTCTTCTCTTCTCTTCTCCTCTTCTCTCCTCCTCTCATCTTCTCTTCTCTTCTCTCCTCCTCTTCTCTCCTCTCTTATCCTCTCATCTTCTCTTCTCTTCTCTCCTCCTCTTCTCTCCTCCTCTCATCTTCTCTTCTCTTCTCTCCTCCGCTTCTCTCCTCTCTTCTCCTCTCATCTTCTCTTCTCTTCTCCTCTTCTCTCCTCTCTCCTCTTCTCTTCTCTTCTCTTCTCTTCTCTTCTCTTCTCTTCTCTTCTTTTCCCTCTTCTCTTCTCTTCTCTTCTCTTCTTCTTTTCCTCCTCTCATCTTCTCTTCTCTTCTCTTCTCTTCTCTTCTCTTCTCTTCTCTTCTCTTCTCTTCTCTTCTCTTCTCTCCTCCTCTTCTCTCCTCTCTTCTCTTCTCTTCTCTTCTCTTCTCTTCTCTTCTCTTCTCTTCTCTTCTCTTCTCTTCTCTTCTCTTCTCTTCTCTTCTCTCCTCTTCCCCTTCGCTTCTCTTCGCTTTGCTTCGCTTCACTTCCCTTCCCTTCTCACATCTATGATGACTTCTGTTACCTGGTGAAGAAAAAAATCTCAAAGAATCTAAAAAAAAACCCAAAACAAAATCTGAAAGCAAGGTAGCTCAGTTTGAACAAATAGCTGAGGGAGAATCTAATCTCCAAATCAATAGTAATAAAGTTTCTCTCTTCAGGCAATTGAGGGAAAAAATAAAACCTTTCTGTTAAACTTTCCCTGGAGCCTCAAGTGCTAATTACTCTGAGGCTTCTATATTAAGATAATACACTTTCACACACATTCACTCACACACACACACACGCACACACACACACACACACACACACACACACACACACACACACACACACACCCTTTATTTCCAGGGTCTCAGTGATGATCCATCGCCTGCTCATACGTCCTCCTGAACACTGAAATTGCCAAGCCTGATGGATTTACTTGTGAACTTTAACAGACTCCTAAACTATTCTACTTCTTATCATTCATTATTACTCAAGTGACAAAGTTTCTGCACCAAAGGTGACTTCAATACATTATATGTTATCATCTCGTATATCATTCATATGAGACGTGAATGTTTTGAGCTCTGATCCACAGCATTAGGCAGCTTTCCATAAAAAACAAAAACAAAACACTAGACAGGAGATGAAGAAAGTCTTTATGAGCTGCTAGTGATCAGAGAGGATAGGTTGCTTATTTTGCTAATGAACTCTATCCAGCTAAACAGCTAGCTTCATTTTTCAACTCCTTTGTTGTTGTTGTTAATTTGATCGCTTAAAGCAGCTCCTAATAAACACAGCACCATTAAAACTATGTAGATGGTGTAAGAATGTGTGATAAGAAAATTAGAAAATTTTCAATCAGAAAATTGTCACTTTATATATTTTCTCCCTCAACCGGAGGTCCCTTTCGAGGGAATTTGACACTGCGTCATGGCTGATGCTATGGGAATGCTTCTATGTGTAAGTTGTGTCTGAAGCTCTGTGTGAAATCATGCTGATTTATCGGCTCGGGTAGGTCATGTGACGAAGTGGAGCACACCAGCAAGATCATAAAAGGGCATCTACTTCACATTACTCCAGCTTCTACTTGTCTGAAGGAGGAGTGAGTGGATGCCCGGGGTGTGGCTAGTGATGCAGCTTCTCGTTCCCTTCTCAGGGAACCGGATTACATACTTAACCTGGCTGCAGTCCTATGAGCTACCAACTGAAACGATACAACTTTAATATCTTTCTTGCACAAAGCACATGTGCACATGTAGGAAATGAGAGAAAGATAACAGTCTGTTTTTACGTACGTACGAGTGGGGAAGCTGCCACTGTTGGACCCCTGAGTAAGGCCCTTAACCCTCTTTGCTCCAGGGGATGCTGTATCATGGCTGACCCCAGCTTCTATGGTTGGGATGTGCTGCAAAATATTTGTGACAAAAATAAAAACTTCTAGATTTTTGTAATCCTCATTGAGTTCTTGTGCCATGTGGATGGGGCGGAGTCATCCTGGAAGAGGCCACACCCATCATGAGGATAAAGGCGATCAGTCAGAAGGACTTTGTCAGTGGTGCTCCGGTCTCAGGGGAACAAGTCAAGCCAAATCATGGCATCACAATGTTTGTGTTTGCGTTTCATGCTGATGATCTATGAATAAAGTGCCCTATCATAAAAGGTCAGAGAGAGGAGCAGGCCCCAGCTCAGCACTGCCAAACTCCCGCCTCTCCCAAGCTCTCATTATCCCTGCTCCATCCCTGCTGCCTCACCTGCTCCCCGCCTCTCCTGCCTTCTGCTCCGACGCTGAAGCAAGCCTGGTGAGCAATGAGAAGCGAGAGGAGGGGAACAGCTGGCTAGCATCAAAATCACAACACCCGGTGAAGAATTGATCCCGAATCTGTAGAGACAGCACTTTCTCTTCTCACCGAGAAAAACAGTCTGGGCGTCTGGAGAAGACACGTAGACAGAACTTTTCAGGTGTTATGCAGCGAGGTCATCATCAAAGACGGTTGAGAAGTTTTCTTGAAGAGATCAGCTGTGAAGAACCGACAACGCTTCCTCAAGAATGTTTCAGGGAATTCACTACATGAGCATTCCAGTAGATTCAAAACAGTCTAGAAATGAATGTAATGACTTTTACAAGCTTCTGATTGGTCAGTTGTTATAATTAAGCATTCACCTGTCACTGTATTAAGACCTAGCTTTGGAGACTGAAATCTTTTTGTCCTTTAAGATCACATTTGGACCACATCTGGACATCCATAGGTTCCTCATTAGGATCAAATTCCATTAACCTAAAGAGCATCCATACAAACATTTATATAAAAAAAAGACAACACTACTTCATTCAGGTAAGAAACACAAACTCCTAGGGCTTGGACTTGATCAACAGCTCTAACAATCTTTGGTCTGAATCACAAGACCACAACAAAGGATCTGAAGAATTAGTTGGAAGCATCAGGTACCACCGTTAAGTGACTTCATACAGGATGTTTGTTTATGGAAATATGGAAATATAAATTCAATAAACCTTTTTCCAGACTTGTTTCAAGCTTAATTTTTTTTTAGAAACAACAAATACATAATAGATCATAAAATAGTTTATTCTTGATCATCTTATTTGCTTATATTTACCTACGTGGTTACCTTTACATTCCAAGTATCTTTACCTGCTTTAATCTTTTATATATATTTATATATATATATATATATATATATATATATATATATATAGATTGTTTTCTGCAGTGTGTAGAGCCTTGGATGAAAAGTTGGAGATGAAACTAATACTGTTTTACTGTCAGTGGCCAAATGTGATGAATATGAAAAAGGAAAACTAAAATAAAAAGTTAACTGCAAGTCAGCCAAAATATGATGAGTTTTTTTTTCTCTGTTAAATAACTCAATAAAGTGAAGCAGAAAATTCATAACGTTGTCTGCCATGAAATATGGCAGAGTCTGCGTGGTATAACGAATGTATCTGTGTTTGTTCTTATCACAAAAACGGCTGTTTGGAAGAGCGACACCGGAGTCTTTCATCACTCCATCCTGTCCTTTGTTGTCGCCGTTATCGGGATGTAACCGATTTAACCTAATGAAGTGAAAATGCAATTAATTTCTTGAACCGTTGCATCTGAGAGCAGACGATTTGCGCTCGGCTTCCCGGAGATGTCGCTGTGGCGGGGTTTGGTGGGTGGTTGGTTTCTGACAGCGGCCTTTTAACGTAGCTTGCCAGCAATTATGATGAATTACTGTAATTAACTGTTACCAAAGAAAGCATGGATCAGTTGATGTGGAAGCTTTTCTGCAAAAGGTACAAAGACCTCTGTTAGCATCTGAGCAGGTACCTCACTATCTTCTTAGTCGTAGTTAAATACGTCAAAGAAATTAAGCGTAACAAAGAGGATGAGAGAGAGAGAGAGAGAGAGAGAGAGAGAGAGAGAGAGAGAGAATGTATGTGTGTTTGAGAGGTTTAATGAAATACACACATTTCAGCTTATAACAAGTACTGATTAAAAATTCTAATCCAGAAGCCATTGCCAGGTAATGCAGGAATGCAAGGACGGCTAATCAACAACGTGACGTGGAGACCTGTCTTAGTGTGATAGCTATAACGCTAAGATAAACGAGATGTCTGTGTGTAGTAACCTTCTCATTTTGTATTTGAAAACAAATACAACGTACGCATTATGTGATCTGAATACATTGTTACACACAGCTAGCTAGTTTGTTTAATTCCATTGAACAACAACACAGCACCAGTAACCTCTCTAGCTAGTGTTAGCAGCAATCTTGCAACACTTCATCCTGTCCTTTTGTTGTTGCTATTCTTAGGATACTGAATATTATGATTAGCAGCTTTTGCTAGCGTCTTAGTCACGTTCGTCACATCTGAAGTAGAAAGGAAAAAAGAAAGAAAAACAGGAAGTATTATTGGTTTGTGATCATATATGTATTTTTTTTAATACAGGTAAAACTGTCTAGATTGTGGTTTTCTTTTTCTCTCATTACAGATCCGACAGACTAAAAAATCAAGTAAAAAAAGTAAAATGTAAAAACTTCACGGTTGTGTTAATATGTAGAGTCCGAATTTAATAACAGTATGTTCCCGGATTGAGTCAAACAGTAAAAAGTTAAGCTAGCTCCGTTTTTCACACTTAGCTAGCTAACTACTTTGTTGTTGTTGATTCGATTGTATGGAGCAGTTGCTAATAAACAAGGCAATGAAAATTGCCACTTTATAGTATTTTTTAACGTATTTTCACAGCCAGAAGTTGAAAAAGTTTGAAAATATGTTTATTATATGCAGAATAAAAATCCTGTATCCCACAGAATACCCTGTATTGGGCTGAGAGGAGATGATAATGATAATGATGATGATGATGATGATGAGGGTGACGGTGTAAGCCTTATTTTTCTGCTCCAGGAGGATGCAGCTAATCCTTTCTGCCGTTTCTGATTCTTCTGAGCTTCACCGCTGGACATCCTTCACTTCAGCTCTATTGGGGTAAAAAGCTGCAGTTGTGTGATATCAGACTCATCCCTCTGTTCCTCTGCTCCTCTATTCCTTTATCACCTTTCAGCAAAAGGCGGATTCAGACGCTGCTTGATGGAATTTCGTCTCTGTTAGGATGAATATGATTCAGTTTTTGGTAAAGAGCTGATTATTCTTCAGTTTAGCAACATGGAAGTATCTGTCTGGTCACATGAAGGTGTTTGTCCTTTCAGTGACGGAAGTGAGTCGATTATAAATCGATTATTAACCTAAACGGAAAATGCAGAAATGAAAATAACCTTTTTAAATTGATAAAATGCAAATAATTTCTTTTAGCTACTACAGTAAGACGATTTTAAGTGAAACTCTGATGCTTTCAACACAAAACCTTTAGCTTGAGGTTTGAGTTGCTGGAATAGGCGATATAATGCAATGACAATTTTTTTCTATTTGTCGATTTAGTAAATTATTATTATTATTGTTGTTATTATAATTATTATTATTATTTAATAATAATAGTAATAATAATAATAATACACTTTATATAACAGCTTTCACATATTTAAAATGCAACTCAAAATGCTTTAAAGTGTGAGATGGAATAAACAAAAAAAAAATAGAAAATAATAAAATAATAAGTTTGTAATAGTGACAGAAAGAAAAAAAAAACAACACAAACCATAAATAGATATTTTTTACACATATATACATTTATATACATATATAAATATGTTTAATATACAGAAATGTTAAGCCTTCAAACCATGATAAAATAAATATAAACTAATTTTTATTTTAATTAATTAAATTAGTTTATATTTATTTATTTATTACAAAATTATACAATAGAATCAGTTGAATTTCTTTAAAAATTCTACTTGCGTGACTTATTTGTTGCTTCCCGCAGGATCTTAGTCTGGACTCATAAAACGTTCTGTGAAAACAAAACAAAACAAAAAAAAAAACATCCTATTTGTATGAATTTGTACCTATTTAGGATGTATCATCTGTTCATCCAGAATAATTTTCCATGTATACTTAACTACTTAGCAGTAGCATCTCCATTCTGCATTTCTGCTGTGAGAGGTTCTATGTTCTGCTGTGAGAGGTTCTAGGTTCTGCTGTGAGAGTGTCTAGGTTCTGCTGTGAGAGGTTCTAGGTTCTGCTGTGAGAGTGTCTAGGTTCTGCTGTGAGAGGTTCTAGGTTCTGCTGTGAGAGTGTCTAGGTTCTGCTGTGAGAGGTTCTAGGTTCTGCTGTGAGAGTGTCTAGGTTCTGCTGTGAGAGGTTCTAGGTTCTGCTGTGAGAGCAACTAGGTTCTGCTGTGAGAGCAACTAGGTTCTGCTGTGAGAGTTTCAAGGTACTTCTGTGAAAGGTTCTAGGTTCTGCTGTAAGAGGTTTCAGGTTCTGCTGTGAGAGTGTCTAGGTTCTGCTCTGAGAGGTTCTAGGTTCTGCTGTGAGAATGTCTAGGTTCTGCTGTGAGAGGTTCTAGGTTCTGCTGTGAGAGCGTTTAGGTTCTGCTGTGAGAGGTTCTAGGTTCTGCTGTGAGAGCATCTAGGTTCTGCTGTGAGAGGTTCTAGGTTCTGCTATGAGAGCATCTAGGTTCTGCTGTGAGAGGTTCTAGGTTCTGCTGTGAGAGGTTTTATGTTCTGCTGTGAGAGGTTCCTCTTCAGTTCAAAAGAGAACTTTGTCTCTCTGTCAGAGTATGCTTTTCTACAAACCTCCACAAGCTAATTGCTTTCTGGAGGACCGTCAGAGACACGAGGGCATGAGACACAGCTGGGATTTGGAGGATGGGAAGATGACTCAAATGAGCCACACGTGAGCTTATTAGCATTCCGGACGTCTCATAAACCATCGCTAGTTTTTAAATGTACTTTAAAGGATAGAAGCATGTATGTCAGCACTACCTAAAATGTTCTTGCTTTAAAAGTGCCTACTACACAAAACGATAAATTTCCAGTGTTTAGCTGTTTAGTTATGGTGAACCCGTGATTCTAATAGCCTCAGATTCCTGTTCTTGGATGAAGGAGTGGAACCTGATGTGGTCTTCTACTGTTGTAGCTCATCCACCTCAAAGTTTGGTGATTTTTGCATTTCTGAGAGTTTTTCTGCTCAACATGGCTGTAAAGAGCAATTATTTGACTTCCTGTGTCCTTCCCAGCATCCTGAATCTGATCTTATCCAATTCTCCTTCTTTTTACCAAGAAGGTGTTTCACCTACAGTTTGTGTGGAAATCCCATTTCTTTCTGAAGATATAACTGAAGATCTTGATTTGCATGACTTTATACATTGTGCTGCTGCTATCTGATTGGCTGATTACAGCAGGTGCACAGGTGTTCCTTTTAAAGTGGATGGGGAATGTATAATGCAAGAAAGAGTCAAAAAATGGAAACAATACACAAAAAACAGAGAACTGCTTGACATTGTTTGAGCTGAGAAAATTCTTTAAGAAAAGCTCATTTCCAACACCAAAAATCCCAGAATACATCACTAAAATTTATTGTGCATTTCTTAAAAAAAAGAAAAGAAAAAAAAAGAGTTGGTCGTTCTCATGGAATGTCTTGTGAATAAGTTGTTAAAAAAAAGGTTGCTGGTTTTGCAGGTCCACCTACGATGGTTGATACAATCCATATCTCGACATCACATCCCTTACTCCAACCATTCTATCTATTTAAGTCTTCAAATTTTTTCCTTTTAGCGTGAAATCCACCGAAAGGTTATCCAGGGGGCAGAAGAACCGTGACGAACGGCACAGGGTCGATGGAGGAAGATGTAGAAGAGCGTCCTAGTGGCTCTGCCATTCACTGCAGACCATCAGTCAATAAGTGAAGGCCAGGATGGATCTCAGAGAGCGTGGTGGGGGACAGGGACGTGGATCAGGGACCGTACTGTCCATCACACGGTAGAGGTTGGAGCACGATCCTCCTCCAGGGTTAACCTTCGACATTTATCACTGGCCTGGTGGCCTCATTAACATCCTGCCGCATTATGGATGGGCTTGTCAGAAACAGTGCCATCACCTTTCTCCTTCTCCGTCTCCTTCTCTCCCAAGCAGAGAGATGTGAAATGACACCTACATCACCATCACATCCTCCTCCTCCTCCTCCTCCTTCTTTCCCTCTTTTCTTGTTCTCACAGCAACCCACTCACTGCGTGTGTAATATGAAGGAGACGATGGGCGATTACTCAAACCTTCTCTTGTCAGAAGCTCGGCTGAAAGATCTGACAACAAACATCTCAGTATTTGGAGCAGATGGTAGTGTGTTGTGTTGTGTTGGACCTTCAGTGGCTTGTGTATTAAACACACCTACACACTGCATTTACTGACAGACCAGCCAAGCGGTGAACTTTATTGCTCGTTTTTACGAGTTATGATTATTGATTTTTGCATGTTCCTGTACTACAACACAGGTTTTCTTGTTTGCACATGAGAAATAGCTTCAGATTCCAGATGATATTATTTGTCATAGAAGAATTTTCCAGGGATTTGGCTGCTAACTCGTTTTTTTTCCCTCACACATAGATTTTCTCCAACATCTACCAATCGGACCGGGTGAAGGAGGACACATGATTCCTGCAAGACATGTGAAGCATCTTTCATGACAGCGGAAGTAAGCATGCTCTCTGTTTGCCCTCTTCCACATACGTGAGCTCATAGAACACACCAATTGGCTAGTGTCTGTTTGATTGACATGGAAGAAATCGTATGCCCCGCCTACTCAGACACCACAGTCTGTTTTTTTCTCCTGGATTCCAAAAAGTAGCGAAGAGCTACAAAACTTCAAGATTCAATTCAATTCAATTCAATTCAATTTTATTTCTATAGCGCTTTTAACAAAGAGCATTGTCTCAAAGCAGCTTTACAGAACATAAGAAACAATAAACATACAAACAAACAGTCCTAGATGTTAGACAAAATTTTCCCTAGTAAGCGAGCCTGAGGTGACTCAGGCGACTGTGGCAAGGAAAAACTCCCTCAGATGGTATTAGGAAGAAACCTTGAGAGGAACGAGACTCAAAAGGGAACCCATCCTCATCTGGGTGACACACGGAGAGTGTGATATGAACAATGTCCTTTCTGCATTAGTTGTGTGATGCAGATACAGCATGTGTTATGTGTAAAATGTCCACATAGGGTTGGCAGTGCTGCTTTGATTACTCCAGTCCTCAGAAAGCAGAACCCGGCTGGAGCTGGTCCATCTCTGGATGCCACCGGAGCTGGCACAATCTCTGTGTGACTCGGGGGTGGGTAGAAGAAGGGAAACAAATGGAAAGGGATTAGCGTAGCTGCTATTCATAATATTAGGAGGCACTAGATGATAATGTGCATTTAATCAGATGTACTGGAGTACAAGGTTATGAGATGTATTACGTGTATGCCTGGCTAAAGTCTGTCTTTAGTCTGTCTGCCTGTCTTTAGTCTACGTTTGAACTGGGAGACTGCGTCTGAGCCCCGAACACTGTCAGGAAGACTGTTCCAAAGTTTAGGAGCTAAATACGAAAAAGCTCTACCCCCTTTTGTAGACTTTGATATTCTGGGAACTACCAGAAGTCCGGAGTTTCGAGATCTTAAGGAGCGTGATGGATTGTAACGTGTTAGAAGACTGGCTAGATACGTGGGAGCTGAACCATTTAGAGTCTTGTATGTAAGTAGTGCTAGTTTATAATCAATTCTAAACTTAACAGGTAGCCAGTGCAGGGATGATAATATTGGGGTTATATGGTCATACTTTCTTGACCTGGTAAGGACTCCAATTCTTTTTTAAATTTTAAGGTAAAATTCATATTGGATTTATTTTACATGAGGAGGTTGAATACACTGTATATGAAGTCTGGATATCATTTCAATCTGAAAAAAAAAGACTCTATCTTCCTTCACTTTCTACAAAACAAATTCTAGAAATAAAGGAACGTATTACAGTATAATCTGATCGAGAGGTTGGTGAGGTTTCTGGTGTGTCCTGTGAGAAAATGGAGGACGTTTCACATATCTTATTTTATATTCTGAAAAGACACTCCGAGTGTCACTCACTGTTTTCTGTCATCTCGCATAAAAACCAAAATGTTGACGGTATTTAAACCTGGCACAAATCCAGCCTAAAACCTGTATATATTATGCAATGACATTTTTTCTCTGTGTAATTAATCAGTGTAGTTAATTAATGATAATAATATTAATAATATTAATAATAACAATACACTTTATATAGCTTTCATATATTTGAAATGCAACTCAAAGTGCTTTACAGTCTGAGGTGAAAAAAACAAAACATAAAAAATAGGTAAAAAAATGTGAAATAATTTTCTTAAACAGAACAAAAAACAATACAAATATACCATTAAATAAATATTTAAATATTTAAATAGAAAATTGTATTTATATATATTTATATACATACATATATAAATATCTTTAATATACAAAAAAGTTCTTTATTTTATTTTTATGTTAATTAATTAAATTAATTAATATTATTATTATTTTATATTTATATTAATATTTATATTAATATTTATTTATCACAAAAATATACAATATAAACCAAATAAATTCTGCTTGCGTAACTTATTTGTTGCTTCCCACAGGATCTAAGTCTGGACTCATAAAACATGCAAACAATGTGAAAACAAAACAAAACACAAACAAAAGCATAATATTCTTCCTATTTGTACGGATTTGTACCTGTTTAGAATGTATCATCTGTTCATCCAGAATAATGTATAAAAATGTGCATGCCTTAGCAGTAGCATCTTCATTCTGCATTTCTGCTGAGAAATGAGGTTCTGTTGATATTTTCCATAATTGCTACGAAACCTGCTACAACGCTTTAGTTCAAAAGAGAATTCTGTCATGTCCAGGTCATGTGATCTACTAATGATCAAAATAGCTAGTAACACATCAAAATCATAGAATCCGAAATGTTGATTTTTGTCATCAAGAAAAAGTAGAAGTGAAATTTCACTGATCACTATGCAAACCGTGAGCTGCAAATTTTTCTCAGCGCTGTAACCACAGGCCGCATTCCGGAATGGCTGTAGCTGACAGCTCTACTGTCTGTAAATCAAATAAACTTTCCTCCAACATCTGGACAGACATGCAAATTCCGGATATCAATATTCCTCCCAGCGCTCAATAGGAACTGCTTATTCTTGCAATATAATCAATATTTCATATGAAAAAAATACTTTCTTGTTTACCTCGTCCCATTTTTCCCCCCAGCGAGCCAGGAGCGAGATCGGAGCTGTGGAATGGTTTGATTTACTTAAAAATGTGATTGGCAACACTGAGATGAGTTTTCCAATTGGTTTGAGACACCACTGTGAAATGATCTTAGCCGTCTTGGATGATAAATTACAGTCTGTTAAAGAAAAACATTATCCTGCTCCACACACACACACACATACAGTAGCATCTGTACACATACACATGACACAATTCTTTACTGTTATCTGTTACTTGGCTGGTGGTAGAGTTGCGCTGCATGATTACTTCCTGCACCAGAGCAGCCAAAAGGTCAAAGGTTAATTGTAGGATTGGGTTGTGGCTTATGCTTATGTTTTTATGTTGCTTTGTCAATGGAAATCAGAAATCAGTCAGACCACAGCCAAAATGACAATTGCCCAGTTTCTGTCACATGAGTTTTGCTTGTAGCCACCATTTTTTTGGATCCAACAACAGGAAAGCGATAAAAGCTTTACCTTAAAATCATTCAGGATTGGTTTTAATCTGGAAAAACATCCCAGAAAAATGTCTACACAAATCTGAAATTGGCTGTTACGGGTAGCAGGGCTGAGGTTGGACCACTAGGGGGCTCTCAGCATGGGGTTGGTTATGTCATGTCTGTTTTTGGTTACTTCAGCCATGTGTTAGTTAAGCCCCGCCCTGTCCTATTGTGTCTTAATTAATGTTCACCTGCACCTAATGTTTCTATGATTATGTTCTCTATTTATAGTCCTGTCTTTGTCAGCTTTAGTTGCTAGTCCTCGTTTGTGTGTAGGCCGATGTAGTGTCGCGGTTTTTGTTCCATGGCCTTGTCTCATGTTTTATGTTAAATAAACCCCACGTTCGTGTTAAGCTTTGTGTTGGGTCTGTTATATCTTGCCGGACACTACCGGCTGTAACAGAAGGACTAGCCCAAACCGAACAGATCCAGCGTGAAGCTTTCGCGAGAAGGTTAGTTTTTCGTTTCCGGGTTTTAATCTTTTGCTTGTTTTTAGTTTGCGCTCTGGGTCGGAGTGTTTTTTGGTTTTTTTTTTTTTTTTGATTCTGCCCCTCTCTCTGCCCGTGGTTAGGGAAAGGAGGAGGGTCCCGGCAGAAAAGTTAGCCTTTTGGAGGATTTTGATTTTTCTCGCTCCGTTCCTGTTCCCGGGGGGGCATCGCCTCACGATGTAGCTTCCGTGAGGGGCGTGCCCCCGTTTTTATTCCGCGGAGGAGAGTTCCGGCCAAGGGCCGGAGTTTTCAGGTTTTTTTTCCGGCTCTCACTCCGCCTAGGTTCTGGTGGGGGGCGTCGCCCCACAATGTAGCTTCCGTGGGGGGCGCTGCCCCACCCGTCGCCAGCGGAGGAGAGTTCTGGCAACACCTTGCTCCCACCCTCCCGCCCCTTGGGGAGTTCCAGACTCCAGTGAGATGGACATCGTCGCCCCGGAGCCGTCGTTCGCCGGTGGACGTCGCTCGGTGCGAGTGCTCGGCGGTGGACGTTGCTCGGCGCTGCTGCTCGGCGGTGGACGTCGCTTGGCCCTGCTGCTCGGCTGTGGACGTCGTTCGGCGCCTCCGCTTGGCTGTGGACGTCGCGTTGGACCCTTTGGCCTTGCTGTCGGGTCCTTTGCTCCCCCCACTTGTCTCGCTCCTGCTTCTCACTCCCCCCACGTGCCTCGCCTTGATCCTCGTTCCCCCCACTTGCCTCGTCTTGGTCCTCGCTTCCCCCCACTCGCCTTGCTTTTGCTTCTCGCTCCCCCCCAAGTGCCTCGCCCTGCTTCTCGCTCCCCCACCGGCCTCTCTATGTTCCTAGCTCCTCCCCAGGACCCATCGCTGGACCGGACTTTTTGGGGAGGGCTAGGGTTTGGCGCGTCGGGAGCCGCGCCTTTGAGAGGGGGGAGATGTTACGGGTAACAGGGCTGAGTTTGGACCACTAGGGGGCTCTCAGCATGGGGTTGGTTATGTCATGTCTGTTTTTGTTTACTTTGGCCATGTGTTAGTTAAGCCCCGCCCTGTCCTATTGTGTCTTAATTAATGTTCACCTGCACCTAATGTTTCTATGTTTATGTTCTCTATTTATAGTCCTGTCTTTGTCAGCTTTAGTTGCTAGTCCTCGTTTGTGTGTAGGCTGATGTAGTGTCGCGGTTTCCGTTTCTCGTTTCTTGTTTCATGTTCATGTCTCGTGCTTTATGTTTTATGTTAATAAACCCCGTTTTCACGTCAAGCTTCGCGTTGGGTCTGTTATATCCAGCCGGACACCATCGGCCGTAACATTGGCAAAGCTAAAAAAAATTGTTTGTTTAAGTACATTAAAAAGAAACCTCTACACAATGCGTATTTCCATGGATGTTTGTTTAGAGAGTGTTATATGAATGAACATTCTAGTTTGTCTAGCTAACCTTAATCTTAGGCTGCGTCTCAATCAGCTCTCTAGCTCACTAGGTAGTAAATCAGTAGTAAGTGTATGCTTAAATGCATTTTCTGGTGCATTTTACTCATTGCAGTGAGACACTGATGACTCCATTTCCATGTAATTTCCTCCTCAGTCAGTTTAACAACCCAAACATACAAAATATTTCAGTTACCTATTTGTAGATGAAAGATGAAGTCGGCTGAGAGTTCAGTTTGTCCGCCTTATTTTTATATATGTATTCATTTATTTTTTGAGCTGAAACACTTCAGAAAATATCATGTCCATATTTCAAGTAAGAGAATGTAGTGAGCATTGAATCTCCTGGTTTTTGTGGTGCTTTGTGTTTGTTTTTTTAAGCGAAGGTTCTTTTTTTATATTTTTGGAAATGCTATAAAATCTTTCTTTCACATCCTACAGCACGACAGCACACACTGATATCAGTCAGTAAGTCCAGAATCTTATGAACCCATTATAACATGATCTTCTGAATTGAAAGAAAACTGTTAGAAGTGATCTTTTTAAATGAGAGGAACCAGTTGATGTGACCTCATAATGATGTTTCCTGCTAGAGGTTTTTTTTTTTTTTTTTAGAAGTTCCACTGGATGTAGATCCTGGAGACCTGCTGGATTGATCTGCTAGAGGGATCTGCTTGAGAGATCTGCTTGAGAGATATTTACTGAACAGATCTGATGAGAGATCTGCTGAAGAGAGATCTGCTGAGAGAGATCTGCTGGAGTACAGGAATAAAGAAGTGTGACCTGACCCTCACTACCCTGACCTGGACTTCTAAATGACAAAGTGAAGGAACAGAGAGGTTCAAAACATCTCTTCCATGTGAAAAGGATGATCTTGGTAGCGTGTGATCCTTGAAGTGATCGCCACCGTCATCCTTACATAACAGTTTAAATAAATCCTATATGCTCCTGTGTTCAAATATTGGGGAACATCATTTTATATATCTGCTTTGCTGCAAGTTACCACACAAATCTTTCGAATGATCATTCTCTGAATATCTGTGGTGATCTATGACTCACAGGAAATATTCCTGTCATTCGGCTAGAAATAAAAAACACTCTGAAGCTCCGAAGACTCCTTCTGTCATAAGTGTCACTGATTAATTCATTAGCAAACGATTTAGATTGAGTTCAGGGACTGAGCTCCATTTTGAAGTACATTTTGCTCGTTTGCTAATATTTGTTAACTAATTAGCTTCTTTTTTGTTTGCTAACACCAGGTTAGACTTGCACCAATTCCTGTAGCTATTATAAAAGTCCTGGGTAAGAGGTTAAATTCTGGCTTATATGTTAACTATTTAACAAATTTTTAACAAACTATTTGACTTCTGATTCATACATTAGCAAATGTCTGAGATGAAGCTCGTAGAGCTTCAGAAGAACTCCGGAGATGTTTAGTGCATGATGTATATATTACACAATATGAAGTCATGTAGTAATGTTCAGCAGTAGCGATGTAACATCTGTCAACTCATGGCATCGTGTCACACTCCTCTTACACAGCCGTCTCCAGTCTTTCTAAAGCTTCTGATTTTTTGATTGATGCCATAGCATTATTCCGAGATAGAATGTGTGGGAAGGAATATCTTTCTATTTGCATCTCAATGTGCCGTGATTCAACAATTACAAAGAACCAGAGAAAATGGAGCAAGATGATGCTTGATGCTTGGAGCTTCTTTTTTTTAAATAGAAATCCTTCAGATCGTGGTGCAAGCATATTGTTTTATCCCAAACTCAGCCTCCAGAAGATTCTCATCAGAAGCATCTTAATAATACCTGCTGTATTATTCATTCATTCATTCATTGTCTGCCGCTTATCCGATCAAATCTCAGGTGACATTGGACATCAAGGCAGGATACACCCTGGACGGAGTGCCAACCCATCACAGGGCACACACACTCTCATTCACTCACACAATCACACACTACGGACAATTTAGAGATGCCAATCAACCTACAATGCATGTCTTTGGACCGGGGGAGGAAACCGGAGTACCCGGAGGAAACCCCCGAGGCACGGGGAGAACATGCAAACTCCACACACACGGCGGAGGCAGGAATCGAACCCCCAACCCTGGAGGTGTGAGGCAAACATGCTAACCACCAAACCACCAAGCCACCGTGCCCCCCACCTGTTGTATTAATGAATTAAAAATAAAGACACTGGTGGAAAAAAGGACTGTCAGGGAAATAAGGAGCCTGTTTATTGTGACATATAATTATTTTGAGTGGATGTGTTTGCCAGGCTGTTTGATGTGTTCATTATATTTACTGTGCAATTCAGAGCTTTTTATTGTTTTTTAAATTATTTTTTTAAGTAAATGATTTTAGTCAGTTTCTCAAGCTTTGATCAATATGCAGTTCACTTTCTAAGATGTTTTCTTTTATCTCTTCTCTAAGGCTAGTGGCGTTTGAGCGCGGTGAGTTAGGAGTCTTCTGTCTTCTTTCAATTACACATCTCTTTCTCCAACACTGACAGGAAGAACGCTTACATTTTTCCCAGAACTAATTGGCTTGTCTCTTTTCTACACTTACCATTTACTCTAGGTGTATGTATTTATAAATCTAAAATTACTCACCGTTTCTATAGGAAATTCATTAGCCCACTTTCTATGTTAAATATGAACACATGTCGTTGTATCATTAAGTCAGTTACCATGTTCCTGTGTACAACATTTCTCAGTAGATGGTGCGATTAGCGCTCCGTTTCCAACTAATCGGTTTTCTCTCCACTAAAATGAAACTTTTTTGAATGAGATTTGCGTTTGTGTGTCAAATAAAGCGGTATATATCTACATCGTATGATACAAGATGAAGGAGAAGCAGTGTGTTCTCTTTATCACGGATCACATTGAGTCACTGTTGAGCAGTGGCAGCTGGTGCTAAAAAACTTTTTGGTCGGGTGCAAACAAACTTAAAATCAAACTGTTAGCAATACAGGACTGTAAATAGCCATTTATCAGGTGATGATGTATCATTACTGCTAAGATAAAATATTGAAAATGTTACTGTTAAAGTCAACTGTTAAAGCATGCAATAAATGTACTATGAATCAGTGAATTTGAGTTCATTGTGGGTTTATTATCAGTTAGGAAGTAATGAAGGTAACTAATAAAAAAACACACACACATTGGAAAGTTGCCTAATCACAGGCCTCCTTTCTTTCTGGCTTGCCAATTTCTCAGTGAGCTTCTGGTTAAAGTCAGTCATCTCACTCACCAGTCTCTTTTCCATTGCACCAAGTGCAAGCTCGACCACGATCACTTGACTGCTGCTGAATTTGCAAATTGGGTCCATCTGGTCCAAGCTCCTTGATTCCTTTCTTTTCTTCATCCGAATGACTTGTGAAAGGGTATTTTTGTAAAGATATAACAGAATTCTCTTTCATCTCGAGATATTTTGCTTACTTCCACATTACTCAGTACCTGCCCATTAACTGACAATCTGCTGAGCGCTTATGAAAGTAGTTGAGAATGGTCCAGTCACATGAGGCCAAATATATAAAAACAATATTGATTCACATGCTTTTCAAAACTTTATGGACCTACTGTAAATACACATTTGTTTGTCCAGCACCCAAACCCCCCTCCCCCCCACCCACACACACATGTGCAGACAAACAAATGAAAGACATACAGTTTTGATTTTTTTTATTTAAAATAAATGAGAATATGACTAACAGGAATAGTAGCACTAAATGATTTTATTTCATTATTAAAATATATAATTATTGTTAACGTGTTAAAGTAGCATTCTTCTCTGGCTAACGCTAAGGGGGCGGTGCCCCAACGCCCCCTATTGACTGGCTGCCACTGCTGTTGAGTCACTCCTTATTTGCATAATGAGTTTTTTTTTTTGTTTAACTTTGTCGCATTGCTAGGGTGGACACGCCCACTTCTAGCCTCGTTAGGGCTTTTTACTGTAGCATCAGATTCTTAGCTGACACTGAAGTTGTTCTAAAGCTGTTCTGCTTTAATGTTTGATGTGTTGTGATGCTTTTCTGCTCATAACGACTATAAAGAGTAATTATTTCACCTACATTTACATTGAGTAGACACACTTCCCCAGGTTTTATCACACTTTACGCAACTGAGGGTTAAGGGATTTAAACTCACAACCGTCTGATCAGTAGGCCAACACCTTGACCGCTGAGCGACCACAGCCTGTTCCTCACTCGCCAACAAGGCATTTCCGTCTGCATAACTCTCTCTCACTCTGTTTTTTTGTTTTCTGTATAAAGTGTACTGATGGTTAAATGGGAAAAGATCTGCAGTTTCTGAGAAACTCAAACCAAACCTACTGACATCACCATCCACGCCACATGGATGGCATTTGAACGTTAGCTGAAGCTCTTGTCTGGTTCTGTCCAGTTTTGTATGTGTACGATATCATACACCACACTCCTGCCACATGACTGTCTGATTATCTAACAGTAAGAATGATACAAACTAAATAAATCTGGTTTATTCGGTTTATTCACATACAAAACTGGTTCTGTCCAGTTTTGTATGTGTACGATTTCATACACCACACTCCTGCCACATGACTGTCTGATTATCTAACAGTAAGAATGATACAAACTAAATAAATCTGGTTTATTCGAGTCGAAATGCCATGTTGCTTGTAACGGTATTCTTTGGTATTTTTACCTCACTAACACATAACCACGCATAAACAATGCTTTGCAGCAGAACCTGCTTTTATGGTGCGTCACACAGCTGGTGTGAATTTAAACACCGATTAAAATAGAGGCTTGTGCACAACTAAAAAGTGATTCATAAAAGCTTCTGGTGTCAGATTGCCTATTGGCCACAACTGCGTAATTTGTTCAGATGAAATGATTAACTCTGTGGTATTTAGTTCCTTCTGAAGTGCAGAGGAATTGTGTAAATTGTGAACGTCTACAAAACCAGGTTTTTAGAAATAAGACGCTGGATGTTATTCAGAAAAAATAGCTTATTATTTTGGGTTTATTTTATCTCGTGGGTCTCAAGAGCCAGGAACAAAATAGTGTTAAATGAAAAGGTATGCTAGTGTTGGCACAAAAATGCAGCCTTTCCTTCATTTAATTTGTTACCCATCTGTACTTACTTGTGAGCAGGTTTCATGCCAGATAAGTGGAGCGATTGACCTTTCCCTTTCTTTCTTTTTTTTTGGCAGCACTTTTAGGACAGGTCGAGTTTGCAGTCAGATTATAATTCCACTTGCTAGAAGTATCAGACTGCCCATGAACACATTATTAGTATGCTGGACAAAAAGAAGAAAAGGAGGCATGCAATTTGTAAAAGGCCAGTTTTGATTTATGTACAGAGCAAAACCCCGTTTAAATCCCTAAAAAGGATTTATTTATTCCTCTTTAACATTCATCGATGTTTTAATGCCAGGAATGAATGTGGTTTCAGTGAATCCATAGTTTATCACAGGAACGGGGGGTCAATAATTATGACATGTAATTATTAAGAGAAATTAATACTGTAAAAATAACCAAGAGAATTCTAATGATTTTTTGTTAGAACAAATGTAATATTTTCTCCTGTTTTAGTAGAAAACTAGTTTTATGGAGTCATTTTTGCTTATTCTCATGAAGGATGCCAATAATTCTGGAGGACACTTTTTTATCTGAATCTGTATTTCTCTCTGGCATAGACCTTCCAGACAAACAACTAAAAAATCGTAGATTGTGAAAGAGATTTGAGAGACAAAGTCATCTGGAAAGTCTGGAAGAATTAGTGAGATCTCGAAGAAATAATCTGGTTTTGATTTTCTGAGAAGATCGTACACACCTGCTGTTCAGAGCAAAATCATGTTGATTGACATTTTACCAAAACAAAAAATTTTACAAAAACAAATTGATTGTAGTCTTTGCATAGAATTTAGAAAAAGCCCAAGGGTTCTAGCATGAATGTGAAGAACTGGACGGCGTAGAAAGGTTTATCCCTGAAGATGGATTTATTATGACTGTAGAGAGAGAGAGAGAGAGAGAGAGAGAGAGAGAGAGAGAGAGAGAGGAGAGAGAGAGAGAGAGAGAGAGAGAGAGAAAGGATGAAGTGAGCAGCATCCAAAAAGTATGAAAAGTATTCGATAGGTCGGTGAACATACGGTTTGCTTTCTTGGATGCAGACCGGGTTCAGAACCATGCTGGAGGACATGCTTCTTTGAGTGAGTGTGTTGGCGAGAAAAAGAGAAAGACGACAAGAACGAGACGAAAAAGAGACCGAGGTGTTTTACAGATGCACAGCTACACATTCTGCATCTTCGGGGAAGCTCAAAGCAACGGTTATAGACAATCGAGGCTCCGCCCCCGAGCGCACCTGCACAGTGTTGGTAGCATCATTAGTCAGGTAATGGCTTCCTATCCCATTAGGTTGAGACACCAAGTATCGTATTAGCTGTGTTCTCTTGACAAATCCTTGTTAGAAAAATATTAAAAATCCTGAAACAGTTCATAATAATCAATAAGTTTGTTGTTCTGTGATATTGCGAAGTTTTCTTTAAGGAGATGTGGTAGTCTGAACTGCCACATCCCTGAACAATTCTCTGATCTCCCCTTCATCCACTGCTCGCAACCTTTGTGTATCCATGGACAATTAACTATCCATTTCCTCCCATGTTGCTAATGTGAAACGCTCATCTTGGCTTCTTCTGTACAACATCAGAAGGATTCTGGCCATTTTGAGACTCGCCCTCTGCAAACGATCTAAAATGCAGTTGTGTGACTTGTTTTCAACCTGCCTAAGTTCTCACACACCACCCCTCTGCTGTGGTCCTCCACTGGCCTCCGGTAGCTGCCTCAGATTCAAAACACTGATGCTTGCCTACAAAGCCAATGGACCAGCTCCCTCTTACACCTCAGATCTGCTAACACTGCTCGACTGGTCCCACCATCTCTCAGTGTAAGAGGTAGGTATACATCAAGACTCTTCTCTGTTTTGGCACCGAGGTGGTGGAATGAACCCTAGATGTCTGTACAGCTGAGTCACTGGCCATCTTCAAACGTCTTCAGACCTACCACTTCCTGAAACCCTTAAACTAGCTCTTATTTTCCCTGTTTGTTTTATGAATTAAAAAGAAAAAAAGTGCTATATTTCCTCCCAGCACAGTTTTTAGGCTGATGGTATCCTAAATTGAACCACTGTTAATGTTTCACTGATAAGGCTGTCTGCCAAATGGCAGAAATGTAAATGAGGTAAGAAATATTTATGGAAGGAGTCTCCGATGTGAGCATGAATGAAAGGTCATACACTGTGAGAGAAATAAGAAATGAAGATGGCGATGAACCAATAACAAAATTAAAGAGATGATCCATGTGATGTGAATAAAATGGAATAAACAGATCGAACGCATTGCTGTTACACATCGTATCTAAGTGAAATGATCCATTATTATCCAGATTTTTTCCCACAATGAATTGCTTTGTTATTCCGTACTAAGGTGTTTCACAACCTTCTTGATGGATCTCCATTTATCTCTCATCTCTCCACTCTACACCACGCTACCGTTCTGAGCTGCAATCAAGGCGAGTAATTGGGGTTGAGCGTCGTCAAGTCTCATAAAAGAGTCACAGACATGGGTGTTGTTGATGGCCCTCAACGCTCCCTCCCTCTCGTTAATTTATTTAATCTTCAACCTTGCTGGGCCTTTCTTTCTCGGAGGCTTACACACTCCTCCACTGTTGTTTACCCAACGCATTCCCAGGCATTCTCTATCCAATTATTTCTGGTGACACAGCGCCTCCTCCCTCCATCTCTCCATCTCTTCATCCCAAGCTGTCCTTGAGTAGTTGGCTAATTACTTTCTCAGCAATTATCTGCCTGACTGCTCTGACTGTGTTATCTTTGCATATTGTCATACAAAACCCAATAAGCAGAGAAAAAAAACGACACCTTTGATTATGCATTCCGCCCTCATTTGGCGCCTCTTATCCCGAGCAGCCAGGCCAAAACAAAATGGCCGTCTAGCTTGAAGTAAACAACAAAAGACAGCCTGCTAGTTCCACATCTATTGAAGATGTTTATTAATGGATGATACTTTTGGCCGTTAGCTCGTCCTTTACTGTGTGGATTTTGGAGGTCACCATCTGGAACTATGGTGAGACCAATGAAGCCAGCTAACTTATTTATTACTGTATCTGCTTAGCTAACATTCTGCTGAATTGGTGACACTTTATTATGTGAGCTACATGCCTGGTGGAAAGACTTCTGCCAAGTCGTGTTTATTTATAAATTTCACTCAAAATATGCTCTACTTTAGGATGAAAGGAGGAACTGTTACAGCATTTACAGTAGCAGTAGCATTCTTCACTTCCAATATCTTCACAGAAAATACACGTGCTTGCTTCAGGCTAGGCCTCTACAATGGAAACAGACCATCTGGAAAGACTTTCACACTTGAGGCAAGGACATTTATTTGAGAACAGATGCCAATTTCCATAATAACATAGTTTCCAGTTGTCAGGGTGAAACTTGCAACAAGAATCATTATAGATTATTTGATAAACTGCAAGTTTTTCAAATTCAATTTAATTTTATTTGTATCGTACTTTCAACGATGGACATTATCGTAAAGCAGCTTTACAGGATAAACAGAATAAAAGTTCTCAAGTATTATTACTCTAATGAGGAGAGGTGACTGTGGTGAAGAACAATTTCCTGACACGATATGAGGAAGAAACCTGGAGAGGAACCAGACTCATCTGGATGATGAATCACCAGATGCGATGAGCATCAGCATAATTTCTGAATTCATTCCAGTTTATTTTAACAACTCTTGGTGGAACTGTATCAGGCTGGATGGAGACCCTGGGGAAGATTGAGGACATGCTGGAGAGATTATATCATGTGTTCAGCTTGGGAACGTCGCCATGGAGGAGTGGCTTTTAACAATAGACATTGTCTCAAAGCAGCTTTACAGAAATATCGAAACAGTATAAAGTTTAAAATTGATTAGTTATTCCTAACACTTATCCCTAATGAGCAAGCCTGAGGTGACGGTGGCGAGGAAAAACTTCCTGAGATGATATGAGGAAGAAACCTTGAAAGGAACCAGACTCCTCATTTGGGTGACACTGGACAGTAAATGATGTAAATGTAAATAATTTCATTTCTACAGCTATGCTTCGAATGAACCAATTTGAACCAGAACTTGCGAGGAACTTTAGGTTCTTCAGGCATTTCATCTTGCCATATTGTCTATTACTAAACTAGAAGACATTCAAAGAAGGTGCGATTAACTCTGAGTAAAATCTCTTGTCTGCTTTTGTCATACAAAATTATCTTCATGAGCTTCGCACTTCAAAAGCCCTTCACACGACTACAAAGCAAGCGAGCGATCTGACAGATATCACCACAGGCAGCTGATAAGGAGTGTAATGACTTCTAGTTTATTTTCTATCTTCAAGTAATTTTCCTTTCAATTGATAAATTCCACTTAATTTCTGAAGCATTTACGATCCATACAATAATATCCACACATATGATATGATGAGCCACGGCAATATAATCAGTCGAACCATCAACGACGTACATTCTCGGTTGACTCGTCCAGCTACTAGCGATGCAGTAAGCAGTGTTATATGAAACATAGACAGAGGAATATTTTTATAGCCTTAGACATGATGATATATTGTTTATTCTTCAAATAGGCTATGGGTTTAAATATTGTGCTCCTAATATGCTTCTATGGAATAATACTGTAGATTAGCTTTCTAAAGTACTCGATTAATCATTGCTGTTACACGCTAAATGAATAGAGTCGTTAAAAAGTCACTATAAAATTAAGTCTCTTTGCTCGATGATCCTCTTTAACTTCGAGTGTCTCATGCAGATCATTAGCACCTGCTGATCTTGGCAATAAGTGTGAACATTCGGCCCAGGTTTCAGCCCGCTCTGGTCAATCAAGTCGTTGTTTTTTTCACCTCCGTCCAATTATTCAGAGTGAGCTCATGTGCGGCGTGCTTAGAGGAGAAAACCCGGGTGAGAGCACAAAGACCCCCTGCTGAGAACGTCTCATTTACCAGAACGACATCGCTATCCAAGCACCAGCCTCAGCCGAAAGTGTAGACCTTTATCACGAGCTGGATCCTTTGTGTCTTGGTTTTAATCAGTGCAATCACTGGAAATGAGTTTTAAAGACTAGCAAGAAGTGCGAGTTTGGAGGTCGAGTGCAATGACTCAACTCCTTTTGCTCTGAAATCATGAATCTCATTACTGACTCTGAGCTTTCGTAAGGCACGATGAATCATAGATCATCCTCTGTCTGTATACTGTAATGGTATTCTTCTTTCAGACAGTGTTAGTATGCTTCTTGTTCAGTTCTGTACGTTTCTGAAATGTTATAAAATATCAACTTATCAGGATTTTTTGATCAGTATAAGCATACCAAAGATTTTCTGGTTGTGAGTCTGATGTAAAATGATTCCGGCTTTCAGTGTGTTTTAGACGTGTGTTTTTCCATCTGTTGGATAACCTTACACATAATTTTAGTGGCTAAAGATCAACTTTGAGCTGCTTTTTGGATGAACAAGCACTTGGAGCATCTCAGAGAGCAGAAATGTGTTTGATATCATTATTTACTTTAAAGATGTGTGTGTGTGTGTGTGGAAAAAAACGAACTGTTTTTTTTTTCCTTTTTTTTCTTTTCTATGAATATATTGCCTCTAGTAGGCTAGGAAAATACAGAAGTACTTAAGAAACACTTCAAATTCTTAAAGTCCTGTGTGTCTACTTTCATATGAACTTCATATTAACCACCACTGTGGAGTTTGACATGACAAAGACATTCAGTGCTCAACATGGACAAAAACAGGAGAAATGAAAATTTTTGGCCTTTGGGAAAAGAGTAACATGCTGCATTGAAAAACCAAAAAATAAGTATTGTGCAATAAGTCAAGCAAAACTAGTCAAGCATAACTGCCTTTGAGCTCCATTTTGTTTTGAGGTTGTTAACGTTGTCCTAATACACAGAAATCTTCAGTCATGAGTCGGTGCTTTTGATCCTATGGTACGTGTTTGTGGAGAAGTCATATTAGCGAACAGGAGTATTTGCATATTTTCTGCATGACTTGTGGACTGAGAGCTTTATTTGATGGGCTTTATGCCACTGCATTGGAAATGCCACTGTAATCTCTCTGACATGTTAAGCATTCCATAAAACATTGACCTTTGAAGTAGTGATTGCTTGATATTTGCAGTGACAAGTAAACTGCTGCTACAGCACCATGGACTATGAAGCAAAATCAATGTAGCATAGCACAGAAATGTTTAGCGCTCACAACCCCAAGGTAAAGAGGGACGGAGACCCACTCGGCCCCTGCTCTAAGCCGTATTTCCAAGTACGATTCAGTAATGTGGATGTTCATATCCGAGTCATTTAAGGTCAAGGTTGGATTTCCTCAAATCGCTATTTGGTCCAGACTGCTACTGACAGAGCCCCAGAAACACAAGCTCTTCCACTCTGGTTTTTATGGACACACAGCCGCATAGACACGGGCGTGATTGCTCAGAGATGCTCGATAACATCCTTGATGTATTATGTGACTGTGATGATATGATGATGCATTTGTTTCAATAATTCATTGTATCAAGAAAATTCTGCAGCCGCAGTAAAGACACACTAATGGTTTTGTTTACGTGATCGTGTAACAGAAACAAGCTGTCTCATCACGAGATTAGCGCATGCTTTTGAGCTCTTCAGCCTTTTAAATAGACTACAGATTTTTAGCTTGTGGGACATCATACATAGTATGTCTTTTGGCAGTAACGTTGTAACACGTAGATGAGAGTTGACAACATATGGTACTAGTCTCTTTGTTCAACAAGAGATGATATAGTTAACCAGGGTTGCCAGGCTTTAGCAAAATTTCCAACCTAACTACATCACAAAAACCACACAACAGACCTAAAACGCTCAGAAATCATCCTTTGTGTGGGAAACAAGGTCACTGTAGTGTGCATGCATTACTAATATACAGCTCTGTAATCCCCATTTCCTTTATTTTAAGAGAAATAGTTTTGTACAACATAGACACACTGCCTAATCTGTGCTTACATGTTGCCTTTGTTTGTAGAAATTATTTGTCTAATTCATTTGCTATTGAGCCTAATTTTGGTTGCTGCTGAGAATTAAAAAAAAATCTATCTCAATTTGGTGTAAAGAAATGCAAATCTGGCAACCCTATTAGTCAGGCCTATCAGCCTATTAGGCCTATCAGCCTTCTTTGCTGATCCTCCTCCACTGAAAATGTATGAGAAATGTAAAGCGAACATGGGGAAGCTTGATTCCTGCCCAATGGACTTCTACATGCCATATTAGAGTATGTTGCAGTTCTTTTGTCTGACCACTAGGTGCAATAACAACTCTATGAATGTAAATGTCATGATGACTATAAGCACAACCAACAGACTTTAAAATGTATAGAGTTGTGAATGAGGACATTATGCAGATCAGCATCTGTTGAGTTTGTTGATTTATATGGTGACCTTCTGCTGACCTTCATGTCCCGTGGAAACAGATCGTGTGAAAGGGCGCACGTTGCAGATTTTTCCCTTTCTTATTTACTGTGCTGTATGAATCTGGGCCACAGACAATTTTTCCTTTTACTATTGAGTACATCTGAGTGAATTTAGGACGGAGTACTGTTAAACGGACTTCCCTGCTGAAGGACTGTCCTCGACCCCGGCTCTATGAATGAATCATTTCTTTCTTTTTAATAAAAGAAAAAACTTTTTATCCTCTTTAGTATACAAAGTACTTTTGCAGAGCTGTCATCTCAAAAAGAATGCTGAAGGAACTGGTTAAGTTGTCTGACGAATTTGCCATCTGGGCAGAATTTATTTAGAAGTAGGTCAGTGCTATATGGAAGGTTTTTAAATTGTCACGAGTGCCTCAACAAATTAATAATAATAATAATTAAAAAAAAGCTTTTCACCTGGGCCGAGGGATACGGACATGGCTTAACGAAGCATATAATAAGTATGAGTGTACAATTGGAAGCCATTTGGTAGTAATACCTTCAAAGCCAAAGAAAGTTTTTTTTCCTATACTGCTTTTGTTTATTGCAACTTCGGTTTGCTGAGTGGCAAGAAAACTGACTCATTACACAGACAGCAAATTATGTCCTTTTCTATTTACCACCATGGCTTTTATCAGGTCTCATTTCTGCTCTGTACAGAAAAATAAAGAGAAAATGTGACAGAACTTCTGATTGCACTGAATTGACACCGGTTCAAAGTTGAACAGATCTTTTTCGTATTTTTTCGAAATAAACTGCTTCACTTGCCACCATGCTTGGTAATACTTTTTTTTTTTTTTTTTTTTAAATCTTAGCATGCACCCCGAATTGCATTAACCTCATTTGTATGGTGGTGTTGTGAAGCCATCTCCAGAATGTCATTAAGACATGTGGAGTGGAACCTCATCGCTTTTAGATGTAAAGAACAGCTCTCAGCCTTGGTGAAGGTGGATTAAGGTGGATTATGGTGAAATGTAAAAACATTCTCTGTAATACTTTTAAGTAAAATAGTCACACATGTTTGTAGAATGTCGGAAAAATCATATTTACCAGTTGAACGCACGTGAATGTCGGTACAAGCCGGTGTGGGGAAACTCGGGATGTGGTTTTCTGAGTTGGGGGGCATGTCAGTCCACCATGTTGGTGGATGCGATGCCTGTAGTTGGTGGTAAATTTGTTGGAATTGAATCAGAAGCTGACTTCATTTATTATGTGACAATACAATCGCATTGTAAATGCGATCTACGGAATAGGTAACGATAAAGTTTACAGCGGCTTCGTAAACAAATAAAAAACCTCACACACCTGATGCACATTTTTGTTCTTAATTTTTTTTCTAGAAGTAGACATAAAAACTTTCTGCAGTTTTTTCAAGATAATTAACAGAAGGTTCACTTGAATACACCTGACATCATAATTACGACTTTCTGCCTTGTAAATAGGACTTTTGAACACAGAAATTTTTGGATATATTGCAAACATGCAATCAGGATGTTGGGTTAAATACTGTATCTTGGTTAACTAACCAAGAGATCTAAGCTGGCTAAATTATCCAAATGCTCTAAGGCCTTGCAGCTTGCTAGATTAATTCACTAGCTACCTAGATCATGTTAAGTCGCATACATTTCTAGCTAATTCTAGCTAAGAAATTGAAAAATGCAGTGATGACTGAAACAATAAAGATGAGCAAGCAACCCTGCGCTGGAGATACACTTAAATTCAAATTGTTTTGTAAATATTTGATTTCTTTGACTACATGTCAATTTGTCTATTTGACAAATAAAATTTTAATCTGGTCAAGGCTGCTCATCTGTCTTCACTGTCTCAGACATTGCTACAAATCATTCTGCATCTGACATTTTCATCATGACTTTCAGCTGTTTTATTTTTTTATTTTAATTGCCTGGAATTTAATTGTTGTTGTTCTTTCGGCTGCTCCCTGTTCAGGATCGCCACAGCGGATCATCTGGTCTGCATGCTTTGATTTTGGCACAGGTTTTACACACTTCCTGACGCAACCATCCTATTTTATCCTGGCTTGGGATCGGCACTGAGAGTTAACTCTTCGGTGGCTGGGTTAATTGCCTGGGAATTAATACCTTATCATTTTTTTTACCTTTCAAATGTACCGTTAGCATGAACTGTGGACTCAGCTATAAACTGTAACTAGAACACGCTATTTGTTGAGTAACAACACGGCGCTCTGAATCAGGACCTAAACCGGGTTTGCAGAAGAAGACAAAGATGAAGTGCACTTCAGAGCAGCTTTTTATCCTTCGGTACACAATAGATCCAAGTCACACTTCTGGAATGACAGACAACGGACATCCTCGTGTGGAGCTGTGAATGAACACTTCAGTCAGCCGTGAGCTTATTTTTCCTCCTCAGAGACCTGAGATCAAGATCTTTTTCTGAATAAATCTGATTGTGTAGACTGAATCATAGATTTAACTCTTTCATGTATAAATTATTTTATATAATTGGACGTGATATGAATTGAATTTTCACTTTTTCATAAAAAAAACAAAAAAACAACAAAACAAAATAAAACCATTGTCCATGTGTGGGAATAAAATATTGTGCCAAAACTTCCAGTGTTTATATAAAGAAAAATGTTAACATTCAGGTGTAAAATATTTCAGGATGGTGACTAATTATTTTAGGATATCAATAAAAAATTTTATTTAGGAGATATTAATATGAAAAATATGAATGTAATTTTTTAATTTTGTGCTCGACATTTCTAGTCATTCTACAGAGAGAAAAGCGAACATTTTAGCATTAAACTAAAAATAATGTCTTCAAACCAGCCTTAAATTGATTGTCCATAAGCCTGGGCACTGTGCGAGAACATAAATGTAAAAAGTAATAGAGATGTAGCAGCTAGTGAACAAGGTTTCCCCCAATTTTTCTCTATTCGGTTTTCTCTCACTACATCACCAGAGCCTTGTTAACACCTGATACTCAAACTCCAGTATGAATCACAGAAATGTTCCCTCGAAGGCTCTGAATGAGCATCCAGGTCCCCGCAGTGAAGCGGGCAGTATGTGGTGAGGCGGTGGAGCATGTGGGACTTCTGACTGTGTGTGGTGATGTGACTGATTAATGAATTTCACTGGCGCAGAACACAAGCAGCCAGGAACATGAAATTTATGTGCTGCTGAAGAAAGAAAGTGAAAAAGACCACAAAAAGGCTGCAGACTGCGAATAAACACATGCTATCAGTATCCTCAATGTAGAAAAAAATTATACATGGACATGAATGCAAAAGTTTGGACACCCTCCACCAAATTACTTTTTTTTAGTGAAAAGAAATAAACAGATCCTCAGCAAACTAAAGAAAATTCTACTGCAAATGTTAATGTACAGTTGCTTTATATTTGATTGACCTAAATAGCATGTGCTATTTACTTAATAATACCTCCTTTGCCCTGTCTTGTCTTTTCTTGTGTTATGTTATCTGATCCTATCTTATCTAATCTTGGGTCATCTTGTGTGGTCTTGTCTTATCTTGTGTTCTCTTGTCTTATGTCATCTTATATTGCCTTAACTTGTTACTTGTACGTTGTCTTATCTTATCTGATCTTTTCCTATCTTATCTAATCTTGTTATATTGTGTTGCCTTATGTGGTCTTATCTTATGTTGTCTTGTCATAGCTTGTTGTATCTTGTTATATCTTATCTTATTTTGTGTTGTCTTATCTTGTCTTGCCTTATGTAATCTTATATTGTCTTATCTTATCTTGTGCTGTCTTATGTGGTCTTATCTTATGTTGTCTCATCTTAGCTTGTATCTGTGTCTTATCTTCTATTGTCTTATGTGGTCTTATCTTATGTTGTCTCATTTTAGCTTGTATCTGTGTCTTATCTTGTATTGTTTTATGTGGTCTTATCTTGTCTTCTCTTATCTTATGTTGTCTCAGCTTATTAAATCTTATGTTGTTGTTTCTTAACATTTGATTCTAGGATTTGCTGATATTTAGTGGAATCCACATCATGCCAAACCTTAAAATGGAACTCTTTTGGCTGATCCAAGAACAAGAAAATTAGGATACAGTAGGTACAGTTAAACCCTTTCTACTGCAGGGCCAGGATATGATGATGGAATGGTGTAGGGGATGTGACACCTTTAGCAATTTAATACCAACTGAGCATTGTTTGAATCTGTATGTCTGAATCTGTGTGTATATCTGTATGTATGGCACAATTTCACACCTTATAATGGTCCCTTTCAGGCTGATAATACCAGATTTGAAATATCAAGCATCAAATATCATTTTTAGGATGTGATAGAACAGGAGATCCACAGTATGACTCTGAAGCAACATCTTCAACATTTTGTGTAATTCATGGCAAGAATTTAGACCAAATGCAGGTCCTGGCCAGTATTCATATGAGTACTGTGTTCCTAATAAAGTGTCCGTTGAGTGTAAACACTACACTACACTGTGAAAACAGCACTGATTTTTTTACTAGAGAAATCTGCATTACACACGTATGAAAGCTCTGAATATTATTCTCGTAGCAGGTTCACGGTTGGCTGCTGCATGCTTCTTCATTCGTCCCCAATGTTCTTTGCTCAGCATTTTTTTTTAATGCTCCCCAGTGGTGGAAAAAAAACCTTTTCTGCCTGTCTAAACCTGCAACGTGTTCTTTTTTGTGCGTGGCCACATTACGTTTTGCACATTACCCATTGTACGCTGCAGGAGCGTCACAAGAGATTTATGGATGGACTTTGCATTTACTAGGGGTCTGGGGGTCTGGTCCCCGCAGAGAGTTTTTTTTTACGGCCCCAAAAATGTCTGTTCATCATGAATTTCGTGTGCAAGACTTGCAGCTGGTGTTAAATCAGTCAGACAATATGGTCAAGCTGGCACATGGTAGTTTGTATGGAAATGCTATTGGACTATTCTGCTAAGCACATATCAAGCAAGCGAATGTATAGTTATGCAAATGCTGCTTCCTCTCGTATGTAAATTGCAGAAGACAATGAAATAATCAGAATGCAGAATCAGAATAATATACTCTGCACAGACAAAGCAACAATAGAACTCAGTTCATCACGTTCGAAGAAAGAAGAATGCTTTGGACACATTATGATCCAATTCCCCAGAACCCAATACCCAGAGCAAAGCACGGTGGTGGGAGCATCGGGATACAGTATCTCTGTTTACACTGCTGGAGCGTTAGAATGGAGAAATGAATGGAGAAATGGACCAGGATGTAATAGAAGAGAATTGAATCTAATTAGCCAAGAAACTGAATCAAGGAAGACAGGTGAATAAAAACAATTCAAAAAGACAACATCCTAAACACAGTCACAAGGTCTCAAGAAGGCCTCACATGGCTTCCCCAGTCTCCTGAAATGAATCCCAGTGAGAGGAAATTGCGAGTTGCACTCTGATGGACTCGGAGGCGAGTCCATCAGAGTGATCCATGTAAATTTTGGAGATTGAAAATGATCTAACAAGAAAAATGGGCTGAAATTAAACCACAATAAAATTAAACTGCATTCCTACGAAAAGCAAATTACCTTCTATGGTAACCGTCTTGAAGTAAATAATCACCAGTGATGGCTTTTCATTTTTTAAACACATCTTTGTTTATATTCATGGATATATCCTTTTTTGTTTATAAACATATAAGTACAAACTCAAAGCCCATTATGTGTACACTGAAAGTAAAAATGTGCACAAGAGGAATATTAAAAAATATACACAAATGTGTCTGAATTATCTTAATGCTTATCTTACCTTAAATTGTCCTATCTTATCTAATGTTGTTCTATCTTAAAATGTTAAGACCATGTCTTAAGACAACCTTGTTGTCTTTTCTCATTATCTTATATTTTGACTTATCTTACTTTATGTTGTCCTATCTTATCTAATGTTGTCTTGTCTTATTTTATGTTGTCTTATCTTGCCTTATCTTATGTTGCCTTATGTTGTCTTAAACTGTTTTATCTTATTTTATGTTCTTATTTTAATTTATCCTATCTTATATCTTATCTTATATCTTAACTTATCGTATCTTATCTTATCTTACATTATCTTATGTTGCCTTATCTTGTCTTATGTTGCCTTATCTTATCTTATCTTATCTCATCTCATCTCATCTCATCTCATCTCATCTCATCTTATCTTATCTTATCTTATCTTATCCTAACTCAATTCACATGGCTCTTTAGATATACACTTCCTGTATAAATTCATTATTATGAAAGAATCTACTAAGTTACATACATGATAATAAAGTATTACCAGTGAGATTTTGCATAAACTAATTGTCCTCAATAGCTCCAGAAACTTGCTCAGTGTTCAGTATATAGTAGAAGAAGTTGCTTTCAGCTGCTCCCTGTTCGGGGTCGCCACAGCAGATCAACTGGTCCGCACAACAACTTGGCAAATTTTTTTTTTTTTTTTTTTTTAACGCTGGATGCCCTTCCTGATGCAACCCTCCCATTTTTCCAGGCTTGGGACCGGTACTTCATCCAGTGGCTGGGAATCGAACCCGGGCCTGCCGCATGACAGGCGAGAAACCTACCACTGAGCCACCAATGCCCCATGTTCAGGATATAGTACAATTAAACAATAAGACAGTGTAGACACAAGGTGTGTTGTTTTCATAAGGGACACAGCCTTTTCAGAGGTTTTCTTTGAATGTCAACGGAGGTGCAACCATGCAGTGAATATCTAGTAAAGCCAAATGTCTGATTATTTCCAGAGAGTCATATATAATTTAATACATTGGTGGCTCAGTGGTAGGTTTCTCGCCTATCTTGCGAACGGCCTGGGTTCGATCCCCAGCCACTGGATGCAGTGCCAGTCCCAAGCCTGGAAAAATGGGAGGGTTGCATCAGGAAGGGCATCCGGCGTAGAACATTTGCCAAGTTGTTGTGCGGACCAGTTGGTCCGCTGTGGCAACCCCGAACAGGGAGCAGCCAAAAGCAACTTCTTCTTAATGAGTTTATTTTGTTATTGATTCATTCTTTCCTCTTCACTTCCTTTTCCTGGTCAAGGGGACTGTTAAGGTTGAGCTTATCATGGTAACAGTGAGTATGAGGTGGAGATATGTCCTAAATGGGGCACATTAGGGTTCACACCTCGGGGCAATTTAACACTGAACCTGAGAACACAGAGGAACGTTTTAATTATTTTGCTTATATCAAAGATACTTTGCTGGTAATTCAGCTGGAGGATTTTTACTTGTGGTAATAAACCTCTAAGTCACATAAAAAGGTGTTTGCTTTCAGTAAATAAGACTCTCATCCTTGAGGTTGCAAATTGTCATTACATAGAATATAAAAGATGCTTGTGTCAAGTTGTGATGCTGTCTTTCCTAGAAAATAAAACAGAACCTATTGATTTCCCCTTACTCAATCTTATCTCATGTTGTCTTATCATGACTTATTTTATATTATTTTGTCTTTTCTTATGATATTTTGTTTTATATACTTTAGTGTATCATCTTACCTTATGCTCACATTTACATGTACAGCATTTGGCAGACGCCCTTATCCAGAGAAACTAACATTTATCTCATACAACTGAGCAATTGAGGGTTAAGGGGCTTGCTCAAGGGCTCAGCAGTGGCAGCTTGGTGGACCTGAGACTCAAACATAAACACCTTAACCACTACTTACTGTTGTCTTATCTTACCCTCTGTTGTCTTATCTTATCCTTTCTAAGATACCTATTTGGGGGAAGTGGTGGCCCCACATAGGTATATAGTGGCTCAAGTGGTTAAAGCTCTGGTTCAAGCACCAGCACCACCAAGCTGCAATGTTGGGCAATTGAGCAAGGCCCTTAACCCTCTCTGCTCCAGGGGCGCTGTATCATAGCTGCCCCTGCACTCTGACCCCAACTTCTTCAGCTGGGATATGCCAAGAAAAGAAGAAAAGAGTTCCACTGAGAAGAAAAGAATTCCACTGTGCTATAATGTATATGTGGTGATAATAAAGGCTTCTTGCACCCCCCCTTCTTGTTGTCTTATCTCATCTTGTCTTATCTTACCCTTTGTTGTCTTATCTTACCCTTTGTTGTCTTATCTCATCTTGTCTTATCTTACCCTTTGTTTTTATCTCATATTGTCTCACATTGTCTTATGACAGCGTGAGATAAAGCAACATGAGATATGATGAGAGCAAAGGGTAATTTGATCTTGGAGGTTATCTACCCTTTGCTCTCTTATAATATCTTATGTTGTCTTATCTTACCCTTTGTTGTCTTATCATATCTCATTGCTTTATATGAAATTTTATTGTCATATCTCATGTTGTCTTATCTAATCTTACAGTCTCTTATCTTATATGAAATCTTGTGTTGACTTAGCTTTCTGTATCTTATCTTACCTCATCTCATCTCATCTCATCTTATCTTATCGATCTCATTATATATAACTAAAATAAAACAGAACCCACAGCTGGAAAGATGATAATTATTATTTTAATGACTCCATGCCTACCTGTAGAGTAATCCAGAAAGTAATCCCTTACAGAAAATCATGCCAACACTGCAACACTCTCAACCTCTGAAATTGTATTTTTCTTCTTTCAATTTTTCCCCTTTTTGTGACTAAGTAGATGCACCGCTGCTTCATCAGAGAAGAGCTTTATCAAGAAAGTGTGTGTGTGTTTGTGTGTGTGTTTGTGCGTGTACGTGTGCATAGTGAGTGTGTAGTGTTTGCAGTCCAGCAGTGAAATAAACAAATGCATGAACAAACAGCCCGGCTTTAAGGTCGACCACATTCTGAGCTGAATAAAAGTACACGTTCAGTGCTCAGTGTGTGGAAAGAAAAAAAAAAACTACCAAAAAAAAGTCTGGATTGTGCCTCTGCTCAGTCCATTCCCTTTGGCAACTGGAAGGCACATACTGATCTTGGAGGTTATCTATGAGAAACAGCCTCTTTATCATTAAAAACAGCCATGTATTGTAAAAAAAAAAATCCTTTTTACAGGTCACGCAAGAACACTCTCTCTCTCTCTCTCTCTCTCTCTCTCTCTCTCTCTCTCTCTCTCTCTCTCTCTCTCTCTCTCTGACTCTCAGGCTGAAAAAATAAACAGTTCAAATAAGGGATGAGCTTGTGCTTTCGTTCATAAATGTAAAATAATATTTGGCCTCATAATCACACAATTATCTAAATTACAGTAATAATTTCAGCACTGAATATGGATTCATAGCTTAACTCTTAAATATGATGGTTCTTAAATGGTTCTTTGTCAGGTTTAATGGTTCTGTGAAGAACCTTTATCATCCATGGAACAAAATGTTCTCTGTAGCAGACTACAACAAATGTTCTTTATGGCATTAAGAATAAAGGGTTTTATTTTAAGAAACATTTACTGAAAGATTATTTGAGCAACCGATAATGGTTCTTCTGTGGCTTCACTGCAAAAACCAACTTTTTGGTTCTTCCTGGAATCATTATTTTTAAGAGTGTACCATAAAGAACATTTTTATAACTTAAAGAACCTTCCATAAATTGTTAAACATTCTTCATTGAACTGTACACCCTGAAAAAAAAGAACCATTTAAGAACCTTCATTTTTAAAAGGTTTCTTAAAAGAAACATTTACTGAAAGATTCTTTGAAGAACCCGAAAATAGTTCCCTGTCAAGGGAACTCGACGCTGCGTCATAACTGACTCTATGAGAACACTTTGTCGAAGAAGTGTGTCTGAAGCTTCGTGTGAACACACACCAATTCATTGGCTCGGATAGGACACGTTATAGGGGAATACGTGCCAGCATGTCCATATAAGGGCACCTACGTCACATCCATTCAGCTTTTTTGTATTCAGGAAGTGCTCTGTTGTATGAGTGTCGGGTGTCTGTCTGAGGCAGGTATGGCAAAATTTTGGAGGATGACACACGCTCTTTGTGTGATTTGTTTGGGGGAGGAGCATGCCTGGTCGGCTCTCGAGGGATCCGGCAGCGTGCTTTGCGGGAGATTTCCCCCTCGCAAGCTTCGATCCCGTTTGGCTTTATTTTCCGGCCATGTGTCTGTGCCTCGTGACTCAGGTCCTGCTTAAGCAGAGGCGGCGCGGCGGCTTAGGTCATGGAGTTCGAAGATGGAATTAGTGGAAGCGGAACAGGAGATTCCCCTTTCTATTGTCCTCTCCCTTGACTCTGATGTCCACACTCCGGCTTCGGGAGCTCGTGCTACGATTTCTCCCAACCCGAAAGTGGAAATCTCTTTGTCCGCGTCAGGTTCTGAGGAATTTTACGCGGGTGACGAAGGGAATTCCTCCGTTGATTTGTCACCGCAGCTAGTGGCATTCCATGCTAAGGTATCAAGGTCCTGGAAAAAACCATATTCCGTGCCTGTTTTCTCCGGCTTCCTCAAGCTATTCAGCCATTCTGAAACCCAAGATAACAGGACTTAATGACTACAGACCTGTTGCTTTAACGTCTGTGGTCATGAAGTCGTTTGAAAGACTGGTGTTGGCTTATCTGAAGAACATCACTGGACCCTTACTGGACCCCCTGCAGTTTGCTTACCGAGCAAACAGGTCCGTGGATGATGCAGTCAACATGGGACTGCACTTCATCCTACAGCATCTGGACAAATCAGGGACTTATGTGAGGCTCCTGTTTGTGGACTTTAGTTCGGCCTTTAACACCATCATCCCAACACTCCTCCAGACCAAACTAACCCAGCTCTCTGTCCCTAGCTCTATCTGTCAGTGGATCACCAGCTTTCTGACAGATAGGCATCAGCTAGTGAAACTGGGGAAATTCAAGTCAAACAGCCGCACCACCAGCACTGGCGCCCCCCAGGGTTGCGTCCTCTCCCCACTGCTCTTCTCCCTTTACACCAATGACTGCACCTCCACTGATCCATCTATCAAGCTCCTGAAGTTCGCGGACGACACTACAGTCATCGGCCTCATCCAGGACGGTGATGAGTCTGCTTACAGACAGGAGATTGAGCAGCTGGCTGCCTGGTGTAGTCGTAACAATCTGGAGCTCAACACGCTCAAAACAGTGGAGATGATAGTGGACTTCAGGAGGAACTCCCCTGCACTCCCCCCACTCACCATCATGAACAGCACTGTACCAACAGTGGCGTCATTCAGGTTCCTGGGCACCACCATCTCTCAAGACCTGAAGTGGGACACTCACATAGACGCCACTATCAAAAAGGCCCAACAAAGACTGTACTTCCTTCGGCAGCTGAGGAAGTTCAACCTGCCACAGGAGCTGCTAATACATTTCTACTCAGCCGTCATCGAGTCTGTTCTGTGCACGTCTATAACTGTTTGGTTTGGCTCAGCTACAAAATCAGACATGAGAAGACTACAGAGAACGGTTCGAACTGCTGAAAGGATTATTGGTGCTCCCCTGCCCACCCTTCAGGAACTGTATACATCCAGAGTGAGGAAAAGGGCTCTGAAAATCACTCTGGACCCCTCACATCCAGGCCATATCCTTTTTGACCTTTTGCCATCTGGCCGACGCTACAGAGCAGCAAATACCAGGACAGCCAGGCACAAGAACAGTTTCTTCCCCCAAGCAATCTATCTTTTGAACAGTTGAATGTTCCCAGCATTGGGCAATAATAAAAATAAAAATTAAAAGTGCAATAACCTCATATTTATTACCACACCCACATCCCTACATCTCAATTCATTCTATTCTATTCTGTATATACAAATACTTTATTTTCTTATTTAAATATGTGTATTTTTTATTTTTTATTTTTTATTTCTCATTCTATTTTCTGTTGTTATTTGTACTGTTATTGTTATCTCTGTGCACTGGAGCCTGTTACACTAAAACAAATTCCTTGTATGTGCAAACATACTTGGCAATAAAGCTCTTTCTGATTCTGATTCTGATTCTGATTCTGATTATGGGGCTGGATGAGCATGGTTATTCTCTAACAAAATATAGGGAGGCCGGCCAGCGGGCTCAGGCTCATGAGCACAAGCTCATCCCGTCAGAAGAGACCTGACCTGAGGTCGGTCATCTTGGGGCACGAAGGAATGCTGACACCCGAGGGCTAGGGTTCCTGGGAGCACCCTCCTTAGTGGGGCTTTCCCTACCCTCTACCCCACTGCCTCTGGCATTTTGGGGGTCGAATCTATCTCCCCAGTCTGTACCTGCCAGTGTGCTTTTTCAGGAGTTTGACACCTCTTTTAGACAACCTGGCAGCGTGGAAGTATTTCGTGGTGCCAAAGAGGGATGGGGGGCTGCATCCAGTTCTGGACATGTGAGCTCTGAACTCTACCTTAAGGAAGTTCAAGTTCAAGATGCTCACTATGAAACTCATTACATCACAGATCAGATCCGAGGACTGGTTTGTGACGATAGACCTCAAGAATGCCTATTTCCATGTAGGCATCCGGCCAGAACACAAGAAGTTCCTCAGGTTTGCTGTCAGGGGCGATGCTTACCAGTTTCGTGTTCTTCCTTTAGGTCTAGCTCTGTCGCTGCGCACCTTCACAAAGTGCATGGATGCTGCCCTGGTACCGTTGTGTCTCCAAGGCATCTGTGTACTCAATTACCTGTACGACTGGCTTATCCTTGCCCACTCCAAGGCCATGGCAGCCAGTCACTGGGATGTGGTGCTTGCCCATATGAGGTCTCTTGGCCTCAGGATCAACCCAGAGAAGTATGTGCTTTCTCAATCTCAGAGAACCACCTTCTTGGGGGTGATTTGGGATTCCACCATGATGTGGACATGTCTATCTCCTGCTCAGGTGGAGTCCATACTGGCAGCTGTAAACGCTGTTTGGCTAGACCAGAGCCTCTATGTCGCCGAGGTGCAGAGAATCCTCAGACTCATGGCAGCAGCAGCCAATGTGATTCCTTTGGGCCTGCTTCACATGAGGCCATTCCAGTTCTGGCTCAGGGGTGCGGGCATCAATCCCCACAGGCATCCTCTCAATGCCATCAGGGTTATGCGCTGTGGGCATTGTACCCTACTTATGTGGACAAGACCCTGGTTTCTGGCCTTGGGTCCTACTCTAGGGACGTGTCACCATCGCAGGACTCTTTCAACGGATGCCTCACTTTCGGGCTGGGGTGCGGTCTTGGCCCAGGGTATTTTGGACGGCCCTCAACTCTCGTGGAGATGAGGGCCGTGTTTCTATCAATGAAACACTTTTTCCCACACCTCAGGGGCTTCCATGAGCTGGTGCGCACAGACAGCACCGCAGTGGTTGCTTATATCAACCATCAGGGCGGTCTGCGGTCGAGCCCTCTGTTCAAGTTGGTGCAGCAGATCCTGCTCTGGGCAGAGACCAGACTCCTTTCGCTGAGAGCGATTTTTGTTCCAGGGCACATAAATCGGGAGGCAGACTGCCTGTTGAGACAGGTGCTGAGGCCCGGGGAGTGGCGGCTCCACACTCAGGTGGTGGAGTCCATCTGGTGGATTTATGGCCGAGCGGAAGTGGATCTGTTCGCCTCCGAGGGGTCGACACACTGTCTGCTGTGGTACTCCCTCTGCTCTGGTGCAGACCTGGCCGAGGCTGCGGCTGTATGCCTTTATGCCGGTAGCTCTGCTCCCACAAGTCCTAGCCAGAGTGTGCCACGATGGGGTCCACCTTCTTCTAGTGGCTCCCTGCTGGCCCGCTCAAGTTTTGGTTCGCGGACGGCAATCTCCTAGACGGCGAGCTTTGGAAAATGGTTTGCCATCCGTCCCCCTCATTTTCATTTTCAAACAGGATCTTGTACCCTTTCCTTATGGTGTCTAGGACCCACTGAGAGACATCTGGCAGAAGCTTCCATGCTGCCAGGTTGTCCAAGAGAGGTGTCAAACTCATGTTGCCCTCACAACCCAACACCCCCCCCCCACACACACACACACCCCCGGTGTCCTGAAACAGCACACAACTCAGGGACCTTGGGAGATTCCCATCAGGGACGATCTCCTCTCTCAGACGTGAAGGGCAATTCTCCACCCCCGCCCAGAGATGTGGAAGCTCTGGGTCTGGCCCCTGAGGGGGACTGGAGGCAGGCATCTCATCAGAGGTTGTGGAGACTCTACTGAATGCTAAGTCTCTCTCTACTAGGAAGCTGTATGCTCTTAAGTGGAAGCTTTTTAGTCTCTGGTGCACACAGCACGAACAGGACACAGTGCACTGCCCCGTCGGTACAGTGCTGGGTTTTCTACAGTCTTGCCTTTCTTGGGGCCTGTCCCCCTCTACTTTAAAGGTGTACATGGCCACTACTGCTCCGAACCACGCCCTTGTCCTCGGGGCCTCCCTAGGTAGGCACCCTCTGGTCTCTCGCTTTCTGCGTGGGGTCAGGTGGCTGAGGCCTTACTGCAGACCGCGTATACCCTCCTGGGACCTCTCGGTGGTCCTGAACAGGTTGCTGGAAGCCCCCTTTGAGCCCATGGAGTCAGCCTCAGAAAAGTTTCTGACCCTTAAGACGGCTCTGCTTTTAGCCTTGGCCTCCCTTAGATGGGTAGGGGATCTGCAGGCTCTATCAGTTGCCCCCACCTGCCTGGAGTTTGCCCCTGACATGTCCAAGGGTATCTTGCACCCCAGGGCTAGATATGTCCCAAAGGTGTCCAGGATGGCCGGTCGCCTGGTCATCCTGCAGGCCTTCTGCCTGACGCCCCATGAGTCGGCGGAACAGGAGCGGCTGCACTTGCTCTGCTCAGTCAGAGCCCTTAAGACTTATGTCCACCGACTTACGGTTCCACTACGGCATATGTGATAAAACTGACTGGTTCTTCCTGGAAATTTTATTTTTGAAATTGTGGATGAATTGCAAAAGGTAGGAAATTTGAGAACTTTAATTATTTTTATTTTATGTTGTCTTTCTCACAATACTTTTACACAATAAAAAAATTTGAGCCAACATCAGGAATCTGAGGCTCCAGTGAAGTCTTTTTATTTAATGCTGAGAAAAAAGAAAATATCCTTCAGCTCTGGGTTTGGGAATCTTCAGTAATCTTTCATATTATTTTGCAAAATAGCGTCTAGTTGTGGTTTGGTGTAAATCAGCCTTTTGAGTTGCTCAGCTGTAATTACAGCAATGGGAAGCTGCTGATGACCACTGTTACGAGTAAATACTGTAGAAAGTGTAAATAAAATGAAGGCAACTGATTGCTGGTATTTTTTGGCATGTGTGAGCACCGACTTAGTGCTTACTAAACGTAGATTCTTCATGGATCTGCTTTGTAGCTGCTTTCTGCTTTCTTTTTGAAAGGTGATGAAGTGAAGATGTATGTTGTTAAGGTTTAGAATGGTTTTCTTTATATTGATTTATAGAGAGAGAGAGAGAGAGAGAGAGAGAGAGAGAGATGTTGCACGGAGTATATTCAGTTAATCTTCACAACAAACATCAGAATCTGGGAAGAAGGATCTCAGAGATCTCAGCAAACGTGGCATGGTTGCTGGTTTGAGGATTTCAGAATCTCCAAAGTCTACATAGATGTGGTACAAACAAACAAACAAACAAACAACATCCAGTGAGTGCTAGTTCCTTCGGTTGAAACCCCTTGATGAGATGATAGTTCCAGCTGACAGGAAGTCTAACTTACTCCAAACCTTTGAGCCAACAGCAGAAGATCAACATCATGAATCTTGAAATCATGAAAGTTCTCGAGTTAATGGTTACTGATACTGACAGGAGAACACTTTTTCCCATTCTGATTTCATGTCACCTGAACCTTCATGTGAACTCTATCATTACTTTTCTACTTACTGGTGTAGCAATCCTTCTTCTAACTTCTTCTGCTTAGAACCGTCAGTGTTCTCCACGACCACACGAATATGAATAATTCAGAGGAACCATACAGTAAACGCTCATTACTTACACATTAGCTGCAGTACATCGCAGGTCTTAGCAGGGGTCAGGTCCCAGGCTAGGCCAGACACACTGCCTTCACTTAGCTTCTGTGTAGCTGCTAAATTATTTATAGTGATTACTGAACTGATGAATAACTGAATTTCAGGAGGTTAAGAGGTTAAAGGAGAATTTGCTGAATGCACTTTGTAATTGATGTGACACACTAGCACATGTGTAAAGCTATGAATTATGATGATAAGAGTTACGAGCATACCCATATCCTGATATATTATTGACCTGATCCCCGGGTTCTTGTCGTTCTAAACCCCACTGTTAACCCCAGGTATAGGAAGGTTTCATACGTGTAATTTAGAAGCATGTCTTTTCCCCCAGGGTAATGAAACTCTGCTCTGAAGCTTTTACAGTGTAAACTGCACATCACGGTTATGAATCTGTACAGTGTGAAAGCATGTGCTGTTACAATGTTGCGGCTTGTTGCTTAGACAGACCCCCAATCAGACAGCGAACAGCGCTTCAGCCTCGTATCAGCTGAAAACAAGGACGTAGCTCAACAACACTGAACAAAAATTGGTTTGGTAGATAGAGTCAGGCGGCAAAACACCCTACATCACATAAATGCATGCTATAGTGAGGTGGAAATACATCACACTGAAAAATTAGCGCAAGTCGGATATCGACGAAAGAACGGCTGGTCGACTAGACGACAAACTTAAAAAGAACAAAAAAAAAGAGGATAAAGCTGTGAAAGTTAACAGAACCTGCTCATTTTAAACTGATTTCATCTCCAAACATTAAAAAAATGACATATAAACATTAAAAAAGTGCAAACAATGAAGTGCAAACTGACTGAAGCAGCTAATATCATTTTAAAATGTTGCGCTTAATTTAAAAAAAACTTCATTTTTATATTTAATATCTAAATACTAGCCTCCTGGTGATCCAGTGGTAGGATCCCACGCTTTCATTACCGTGGCCCGGTTCAATTCCCAGGCAGGGTGCCAACCCAGCCACTGAAGAGTTAACTCTCAGTGCCGATCCCAAGCCCAGATAAAAATGGGACGGTTGCGACGGGAAGGGCACCTGGCGTAAAACCTGTACCAAATCATGCGGATTAAATGATCTGCTAAAAACAGCGTACCGGACAAACCCTAGGATAAAAAAAAAAAAAATTCAATATCTAATTACTGCAATTTAAAAAAAAGTTAAATATTACATTAAGTAAAAAAAAATTATTTGTGTAAAAATGAAATAAATTGAATTTTTTTTTAAATATAAATATATTTTCAAAAAGGTAGAAATATCTTTAAAAATTGTGTTTATGATATTTTATTCCTATCACGCAGCCCTGCCTTGTAGCTGCGAGTGTTTACTCACAGAACATGAGAATAATCATTACGTTTATGATGTTTTTATTCTTATTAAAGCTCTTTTGTACATTTGGGGAATTGAAAACAGCAGGTATGTGGATTAGCTCTTTAGCAGGGTTGTGTAATTCTTTTTGTGCTGGGAATGAAACGATTGCACAACACAGTGATGCAACAACATTAAAAAAAAAAAAAGTTATTCGTACTGTGTTTTCAAACAAACTTTCTGATCCGTCACAAGAACTAAAACTGTAATGTGATGGTATCTGAGTAGATGGCTATATGCAAATTATTTCCTTTACAAGTGGATTAATGTTAATGGCTTTTGTGTAGGATAATTAGCATAAGGACCGAAGCCTCAGGAGATCAGATTATGCAAAAAATGCATATTGAAATGAGTTAATGCTCTAAGATCGTTTTCCCTCGACAGGCATCTGCTGGTTAATATGGAGGGAAGGTGATATAATATTGAGAGGAAATTAAAGAATAAAAGAAAGCCATGAGGCATCACAACACCTTTTTATAAATCTTAAGAAACAGCACCGACGTGTTTAGTCTTGCATGAAATGGGACGTTGTGTCGCCGTGCGTCATGGCTGAAACGTCTCTCGTTTGAGATGTGATTATATCCAGTCTCTCAGCAAGTCAACCGTAGCTCGAGCCAGAGGTTCCAGAGTTAAAGTCAAGATCAAATATTTGCCTCACACTCACTCACCCACTCACTCACTCACTCAGTCACTCGCGGGACCCAAGCCAGCGCAAAGATGAATTACCTCACAGTCAAACAAAGGATTTCTGTTTTACCCTTCATGCATAATGAGGAAGTGCTGCGTGTTCGATTTTTACATGACACAGAACCCAGGGGTGAATTCTATCCTCTGCACTTTTACACAATACGTTTTTACCACTAAATTGAGCCTGTGACCGACAATCAGAAATCTCTGAGGGGACTTTTTTAATGTTATCGGCTACTTTGGTTTTCTCTGCTAAAACAGAACAAAGGCAGTGCATGAAGTGAAGGATCTCAACTTGGAAATGCCTCCTACATCATCCAGCAATGAGAAACCTCATCAAATGATGTATTTCTTACATCTAGAGTCACTTGGTGGTTTGGTGCAGCAATGCATCATTAAGACAGATGAGAAGATCATCAGGGCTGAAGTCTGCCATCACCTGAAGACCTAAACATCACCGGGACGAAGAGGCGAGCAGCAGAAATCATCAGTGACTCCTCCCACTGTGTTAATAATCATCTTCCAAAAAATATCATCAGGAAAGAATATCTGCTGCATGATGACAACAACTGCAACCGGCTTCATACCACTGCTTATTTCTGTTAATGAGCAGACACCCGATTATCACTACATTATCACTATGTTATCACTACATCGCTGACCTGTTAGTAACAAGTAACAAATAACAAGCAATTAGCACTCAATATTTTAATGAATAAATGTATTTATTTATTTTAATGAATAATTCAATTATATTTATTTCTCTTGTATACTCAGAAGTAGTCTCTGGCAAAAGAATTTCCTTCAGGATTAATAAAGTGCTTATCTTATCTTATCTTATCTTATCTTATCTTATCTTATCTTATCTTCTTCTTCTACTAATTTTTCTTCTTCTTTTCTATTTTACATTTTTAAAATGTAATAAATAACAATAAATTGTACAATGAATTATTATTACTATTATAGTAATAAACAGCAATAAATAGTACTGTTTATAATAGAAATTAAAAATTTTAATTTTTACTATTATTAATAGTAATAATAATAAAATGTTAGTACTAGTTATATTATTTCTTAAATATATTATTACTTTTTTATTTTACTTTTTTATTTTTAAGATTTATTTATTTTGTCACAGTATATTGTTGCTATTATTTATTGCAGTTGTTCCAGTTGTTTCTTTAATGCACAGTGATCTGTCCACTGTTATTAAATTACATTTGAGCCTAACAGTGTAATGTTTGCATATTAGGTGAAATATTTGTATCTTAAGATGGTAATTGTATAAGAAAATCCTAACACATATAAACGTATGTGGTAAATAAACTGATTCTTATTCTGAAAGAACTAGCCACCCTCTTCTTCATACCTGAGCTCACAGATGTCCACAACTGACTTTCGTCTCTCTGATTAACAATGAAAACAGAGCAGGTCCCATTTTGCTCCCTCGGTTCATGGCAACAGATGAGTAACATCATCAGGATCGATAAATAACATTGTCAGGATTGATAAATATATTGATTTTTAACAATTTAGTATAAAATATTGGATGATTATTAAGCAGGTCCTCAGGCAGCCGTTATTTATTGATAACATATTAAACAAAATGCAAATGAGATGCAAATGAGAAATTGAAATGGTATTTTGTTGAAATGCATGACTTTCTCCGTTGTCTTCATCACATACACATGATTAACGTGTAGTAATGTTAATTTTGACAGCCATTTTTGATTTAGTCTTAGTCTTTATCTTCACACGAAAATGAGTATTAGTCTTAGTCACATTTTAGTCATTTTTGTCTTTTATAGTTTTAGTCTAATTTTAGTCAACGAAGTCATTGAATTTTTGTCAAGTTTTAGTCATTAGTTTTAGTCAAACTGCAGTTACCAGCTTTAATTTTGTTAATTTTCTATGCAGTATTTAGACAAAAATAGTCATTGTAATTTTTCTCTTTTTATACCAATTAAGCTTATGAGAAATTTGAATCAAGATAGCAAGCTATATTGACACTGCACTCTGGGAAAAATCGGGGCAAAAATCATGTAGTATATTCCAGCCTTAAGCATATGGCCAGTAACTTAAGCAATTTCCCAAATCCATCTGTCATTTTAGAAACAGCTTGCTATCTGCATGCTATTAAGTTAGTAAAACAAACTGAATGCTGCAGAAAAGCCGCACTGTTGTACAATATATAATTAAGCATTTTACATTTATGAAAGGCTGGCTCAGAACTATGCATTAAGGCTAGCTAACTGACGTTAATTAACAGAAAGCTAAAACAAAAAAACGTAAAACTTGCTCCCTGTGGACACACCCAGTAACGTTAAGAAAAAGTACTTAAATAAGACTAAATAGTTGACTTTCCGTGACAGGAGCTGCATAAATAGCAGGGTGATGCTTCTTCAGATGCCTCTTAAGATTTGTGGTATTCTTTCCGCCAATTTTATAGCCACAAGGCTTCTTTCCTTTTTTCTGTGACAGTGCACAATGTTTTTTTTTTCAGAGGAATTATAACAGATATGCTTCCATATAGGGCACGGTGGCTTGGTGGTTAACACGGTTGCCTCCTCCATGTGTGTGTGGAGTTTGGATTTTTCTCTCTGTGCCTCGGGGGTTTCCTCCGGGTACTCCGGTTTCCTCCCCGGTCCAAAAACATGCATTGTAGGTTTATTGGCATCTCTAAATTGCCCGTAGTGTGTGAGTAAATGAGAGTGTGTGTGCCCCGCAATGGGTTGGCACTCTGTCCAGGGTGTATCTTGCCTTGATGCCCAATGACGCCTGAGATAGGCACAGGCTCCCGTGACCCGAGAATAGATCGGATAAGCGGTAGACAATGAATGAATGAATGCTTCCATATATCAGTTCTTCGTTTTCTTCCTAAAGCTTCAGGTGCTGAAGTCACTGCAGCTTGCCAGGCCAGTTGGAGTTTATTTATCCTACCCACTAACTGTCTGAGATGGAAACGCCCCTTATCCAGTCCAGTGACAGGGACGCACATTTTTAAAGACAGTTAGCTGATACAAAGAGATCATTTATTATGAATGTCTGATACTCCTAAAAAAACATTTTAGTCCAGTCTCGTCTCTTTAACAAAAAAACGTCTTAAATTTCATCATAGTTTTTCCCATCAGATATTAGTTTCGTCTTAGTCTTGTCTCATCTTAGTCACAGAAAAAATGGTCGTTAACAAATATTTTTTGTCATCGTCTTCGTTAACAAAATTAACACTGACGTGTAGTTTCCAAGTCGTGAATAAAAATTTTCCCCCAGCTGCCACACACACATTTGCAAGGCGTATGGTGTATACTGATAACAGCAAGACAGAAAGATTATGTACGTTACCAGAATTGATTGTCAATCCAATCCAGAGCACAGAGCCTCTTTGGATAAAATAGACGGATCAGATAAAAATGAGATTTTCTTCTTTACGAGCAGACCGCAAATGCAACAAAATGCATTCAGTGACATTCATTCATCTATACGTACATTTTTATAGCTTATATCCTGGAGTCTAAGAGGAAATTGCGATCTGCTCGGGTTAAACGGATTAGTGACACCCAAAAAACCTGACACGTTTTGTTTTTGTGTCTGAGTTTTTGAGATGTACAGGGACCAGAAGAAACATAAAACATGAACAGTTTCTTGTAATTTTTATATTAATATATTGCTTCTAGTAGTCTAAAAACAGAAATACTTATGAAACACGACAAATTCTTAAAAGTATCTACTTTCATATGAGCTTCGTATTAACCACCACTGCGGAGTGGGACATGACAAAGACATTCAATCATCAACATGGACACAACAAATCAGGAGCATTTCTTGGCCTCTGGTTGAAAATGAGTTAAATCGTGTAGTGTGAGTGGGTCTGAGATGTGCTAGCTAGCTGATGAACTGGCGAAGGATTCTATTGGAAACTGAAAACACAAGCAAGATAAAGATCCTGACCAAATACCAGGAAATAAGGAAAGATAAAGGATAGAAATAAAGCATCATTAGTTCATCAAAGCCAATTACACCTTTACAGTGGTCGAGTTTTATTCACCAGCTAGCATGGAAATATCAGAAGAACTGTGTTTAAAAAAAACAAAGACAGACGGAAGAAGGGAGGAATAAAATTATGTACGGCTAATTAGGAACAAGGTAGAACGAATTAACAACGGGACATTGGCTTTAAGCATTAAGAAGCAAATGCAATTTTGGACTCAGAGACTTTGTGCCTTGTGGGGAACAAGATATCAGGAAATTTGCACCAGGTGATTTCTGGAGGAGCCGAGGAGGTGAAAGAGGTGAGATTGTAGAAGGCACTGTTCAGGTTCCAGCAGGATTTCTGGATTTGTCTGCAGTAAGGCCACTGAAGCTCATCCATTGTCTTCTGATCTTTTGCAGTGTAAATTTTATTACCAGCATCTAAGAGCACTTCAGAGAATCGGTCTGCCACCGTCTGTCATTTTACCGACCTTCTCTAAAAGTCTGTGTGCATTTGTTTTTTTTTGTCGCACGGGCAGCTGCTGTCCTGCGCGTGTGACGGCAGCCTCGAGTAGGCCGAAGCTCGGCATCTGGCGTGTCATAAGCTGGAGAAAAGCTGTCAGAGTAGGACTTAATCTGACATCATGGTGGGTCGTCGAAACCAAAGAGAAACTCAGGCAGCTGACAGAAGGCGCAGTAAAGCACTAACCCGTCTCACCACATGACCAATGACAACGTTCCTTATCAGCCTCCCAGCACATGGCCGACAGCATCGCGAGTCGCTCTCGTCTGCCTGTCTTCACCACGGATTAACGTCCGTCAACGAGCAAGCTAGCTGACACACACATTCAAAAACAGCCGTGCCGCAAAAAAGGGATTGTCATAAGTCACGTTCACGGAGGTCTTTGTGGTTTTCGGCTACAATGAAGTCTTCGATTTTTTAAAAATTGTATATGTGTCTATGAGAGAGAGAAAGTATTAATATTAATCATAATTTTGTCTAGAAAAAGTTCTAGGTGAACTAATTTGTGGAAAAGTTTTTTGTTACTGTTTCATATTATTATATTATTATTATTATTATTATTATTATTATTATTATTATTATTATTATTTTTTTTTTTTTCAGATTAAAAGTTCATGAAAGCTGTCCTGAGGCTTGCAACAGCTTTTAAATAGTTTTCTTTTGTCATATTACAGAATTTTTTGGGAGAAAGAAGAAGAATAATTAATTATCATGATGATATTATTTCACTCTCATTACTGTTACAGCAGCAGGTTGTGAGCTTTCTTTTTTTCTTTCTTACTTTCTTTCTTTCTTTCTTTCTTCTTTCTTTCTTTCTTTCTTTCTTTCTTTCTTTCTTTCTTTCCACTTAACATCTTACTTTTATTCATTCGTTTGTTTGTTTGTTCGTTCGTTCGTTCCTTCTTTCCTTCCTTCCTTCCTTCCTTCCTTCCTTCCTTCCTTCCTTCCTTCCTTCCTTCCTTCCTTCCTTTCCACTTAACATCTTACTTTAGTTCGTTTGTTCGTTCGTTTTTCCTTCCTTTCTCACCTAACATCTTCCTTCCTTCCTTCCTTCCTTCCTTCCTTCCTTCCTTCCTTCCTTCTATTTCTTTCTTTCTTTCTTTTTTTCTTTCTTTCCACTTAACATCTTACTTTTATTCATTCGTTTGTTTGTTTGTTCGTTCGTTCGTTCCTTCTTCCCTTTCCCTTTCCCTTTCCCTTCCTTCCTTCCTTCCTTCCTTCCTTCCTTCCTTCCTTCCTTTCCACTTAACATCTTACTTTAGTTCGTTTGTTCGTTCGTTTATTCCTTCCTTTCTCACCTAACATTTTCCCTTTCCCTTCCTTCCTTCCTTCCTTCCTTCCTTCCTTCCTTCCTTCCTTCTATTTCTTTCTTTCTTTCTTTCTTTCTTTCTTTCTTTCTTTCTTTCTTTCTTTCTTTCTTTCAGTTTTATCTAACTGCAGTATTTTAAAACACAAATAACCAAAAGTGTGAAAAATTGTCTGTGTGGAATTTGGCACATCCGAAATTTGGCACATTTGGCACAGGTTCTCCGATATCCTAAAAACTTGCCAGGATGTGGACTGAAGATTAATTACCCCAAAGTGTGAATCAGTGTGTCACCGGCGCCTCACACAGGTCCAGTGTCCTGTCCAGGGTGTATTCCCACCTCACCTGCAGCATTCCTGGGATAAACTCCAGATATACCGTGATCCTGACCCGGATAAAGTGGCCACTGAATATGATGAATGTTTTCTAGTTTCATGTCCTCCACCAGGAGTACCTTCCACAGCTGACAAAGGACATCCGAGGTATAATATATTTTTCTTTCTTTCTTTCTTTCTTTCTTTCTTTTTTTTCTTTCTTTCTTTCTTTCTTTCTTTCTTTCTTTCTTTCCCACTTAACATTCTTTCTTTCTGTGTTCCTGTGTTTTGTTCTTTCTTTCTTTCTTTCTTTTCTTTCTTTCTTTCTTTCTTTCTTTCTCTTTCTTTCTTTCCTTTCTTTCTTTCCTTTCTTTTTTTTCCCTTTTTTTCTTTCAATCTTTCTTAATATTTTTTCATCATTTCTTCCTTTATTCTTTTACATCCTCCTTCCTTTCTTTCTTCTTTCCACTTGACATTTTCTTTCTTCTTTCTTTCTTTCTTTCTTTCTTTCTTTCTTTCTTCTTTCTTTCTTTCTTTTTTTCTTTCCTTTCTTTTTTTTCTTTCTTTTCCCTTTTTTTT